>SNQJ01S0014896.1:59037-83020 GCA_010110895.2 Picea sitchensis | reverse complement strand
AAACTCTATAATCCCGAAAAACCTTCGAGTTTTCTGTCTTTGGACTCGTTAAAGCACACATTGACAGACCCATATGGGACCGAACCCTTACTTCTTCCGATTCGTTAAACAAAGGAAGAGGAAATTACCGAAGGTGAGTTATATCGAGCATGTGTTATCCTCCTCGAGCTCATTAAATAAAAAAGAGGTACTCATCTATCTGGATGGGGGAAAAAATTGAAAGGATCAAGCCAAGCAGTCTTTTGAGAACAACATCCAACACTTCTTAGAGTCGCCCTTGAACACGACACTTTGACATCTGCACATATCATAATCCGCTGAACCTCTGCACTGAGCCAATCCTTTGAGTTTTCTTTCAGTCCTTTGGGTCACATGACGCAAGTCATAGTATCCATTGCATAGTTTTGGTCCATGTCATGTTTTGTTGTCGTGCCTCAGTGTTCAAGGGAAGTATCCGCCTCGAGAGTCAGCCATCCCAAATATCTTGTCTCACAACCCATGTCAGTCCATGTTCTTTTGATCTACCAATTACACCTCTATGTCCGTTTCGTGTCGTTGATGAGGGATACATTAAGGCCCTCCCTCGACGAGTCTATTCCTGTCGATTTCAACACATTATCCGGGAATTAGACTTAGAAACCATCTAGTACTTTGGGACCTGCATGCCTCAATGGCAAGCCTCCTCACATTCGACAGTGGGTTTACATCATTGACCTCTGATCGAATGATTCCACGAATGTTCGACTTCAGCTCATCTATTCACGTTCAGTGGAATGTACTAAGGTACCTTGGGAATCATTGACATTAATGGTGATCTCCCTCGCACTTGTTAACGATTTACCTCATCGACCGGTAATCAAGTGGTTTCTGCCATGTTCGACACCAAGACATCTATTCACATGGTTAGATTCGTGCCATATTGGGATTGGTACGNGCGAAGGAGTTCTGGACTAAGAGCACATACATTGTTACATAGATCCACTTTGTATTGGTCGTGGCTATGTCTTGTCATCTCATAGATCCACTGTGTATTCTTTGTGGCTATGATCAGTCTGAGTCATCAAAGTATAGATCCACATTGTATCTTCAGTGGCTATACACTTTTATCAATACAATTATGGATCCACAGTGTATACTATGGTGGCCATATCTCAAATCTTGATCATCCAAGCATAGGTATGCCTGCCTTGGGTTTTGAAACATGTCATGATATTTGTTGGATGTTTGTGTGCAGCTTTCGTCAGGTTCTTTGAGTCTATACCCTTGCTTGAACATCTACAAAGCATTTCAGTCATCAGTTTGCATCTTCTAACTTCATACTTTGGGGGGCATTCTGTTACACATCGAAATTCCTCAGATGGATAAGTGTTGCATTGTCCCTATCAACTGTCGTAAGTGTCGCATCTTCCCTTCAGCTTTCGCAAGTGTCGCAAGCTGATCACTAGTGTCGCAAACGATGTTCAAACATGATGCCATGATAACGACACTAAGGAAGCACTTATGACATCTCACATGACTGATTTGAAGGAGGAAAACTAGTTTACTAGGATCGAATGACTCTTGACACCTGAAAGGAGTCCTGAAACTGAGGTTTGGAGAGGGAACGCTCCCCTAATTCAACTGCAGAAGCGTTGGCGCTCCCCTATAATGTCTTAGGGAGCGTTATAACGCTACCCAGACCCTTTTGGAGGAGCGCTACTCATCTTAAGAGCGTTGGCGCTTCCCCAAGGCCTGCCAAGGAGCGCTACAACGCTCTGAGACCCCTTCTGAAGGAGCACTCCCTAATCTGGGTCAGTTGTTAGCCCGTTGAGAAGAATAAGTGGAGGAACATTTGAGATTAGGAGGTTGTTGTGCTCGAATTCTTGTTTTCATCAACATATCCCTGATCTATGGAGAAGGTTACCAACTGGTTCTAAACATAACTCAAGAGGTTAGGCTCCTCCCAACCTATATAAACAGGCTCTATGATGGTGGAAAGGGGGGAAGAATTGAACATGTGAAACTTATGATCTTGGAGGAAATTTACAGTCAGCCAAAGGAGAGTGATCAGTGAAGCTGCTGTTATCCAGGTCGTGGATCTTTCAGGCAAGGGTTAGACGAAGAGGACTTGACGAAGCTTTCACATTCGCATCTACGATTGTAAGTACTACTGTCGTTATTCTCATTAATATGACACGCTTGGCCTGTTTCTTTCTAGTTTGTGTCTGATGCTATACGAACTTATCATTTAGTGATAGATCTATTTTCAAGATAATATCAATAGAGTAGGAAGTGGTCGTATCTTTTTTTGTCTGCAGAACTCAGCGAGGAGCAAAGGATTGGAGAGCAACTCGGAGCGTGTAGGGACAAACATCGATAATAGGTACTTCTATCATCCTTCCTTCTCATGTGTTAGTTTAGATAGATTTGAAAGAAATTCAGTGTCCACGTTAAGCATTTTTCTGTCTAGGGTTAAGGTCAAGCCTTAGAGGTGATCTACCTGTCCGCAGGGAGATTTTCCTGCAACATTTAGTCCTTGCATTTGGAAAGCTTCATTTCTGAGCATTAGTTAATTGGTTTCTTGAAATGATTTGTATTGTTGAATATCTTTTATGAAAATCCATAGAGAACTACTTTGGGATGTAATTTCAATGATTTCTCAAACTTTGAGTATATGAGCATGATATTTTTTAAGTGCATCTATCATATTTGTTTCTATTTTAAATGAAATACTCTTTTAAAGTTCTCTAAAATGATCAATATCATTTCATTCTTTTTCTTGCAACATGATATGATTGCATCTTTTGTTTGCATGCATTTCACAGGGTTGTAATAATGAAGTTGAGCATGTATCTATTTTTATGTTGAATCCTTTCTTCATATTTTTATTTTTATTAAGTTGCTTGGTCCATTCAAGAATCAATTTGGTTATAAAGAACCATTTCATATATAAAATAAATCAATAAAGACTTGGGGTATGCTATCTATCATTCTCCCATTTGATATCCCAATCCAAGAACATCAAGGCATATCTTTCATACTATGATAGAGGAGTACCACCTCTATAAAAAATGCTAGGGTATTTTATTCTCATGAGGTTTTTGTTTGGATCCTAACCAATCTAAACTTTAACATTTTTGGCAACTCCACTAGGGAACACTTTTTTTTTGAGATATCTAAGGATTTGTTTCAGATTTGATTGAGGAACTAGAGTCTCCATGGTTCAAATTTTCTAAAATAATATTCGAAGAAGACCGCCACTTGTTATAGAGGCATGGGATTTATAAAAATCTTATTGAAAGGTATTTGAATGACCTAAAAAAGAGCCAAGAACCATCAAATATTTGGGAGGACAAATTATGTGGTGATTCCATTGAAAGAACTCTTAAAAGTCATGTCAATCTCATTGGCAAAATCCAAGAATATAAAGAAGATCCATATTATGACTCCTATGAAGAATTTATTTCATGTCTTGATGCTCCTTTACCTTCTCAACCAAGCAATGGGTTTACAATATGTAGCAAAGGGAATAGGTACTCGAAGAAGGAGGCAGCTACATAGAATCCCTTTAAATCTGCCAGAAGTAGATTTTCAAATGCCTAATATTCCTATTGAAAAAAATTCCACATTCTTTGGGAATACTTTAGAGAATGCAAAGAAGGACTTCTTCAGATTCAAAATCACATGTGATTTTTTCAATCTCACTGAAGAGAATGTTACATGTCGATTATTTGCATAAAAATATCCATGGGAATGATCATGAATGGTTCTATTCATTTATACCCGGGACCATTACCAGTTGGGATGCATTGGAAACTTCATTCGCTGAAACTTTTACCCACCCACTCCCATAGGGACACAAGACAATGGAAATTTCATCCTTTCATATACTCCATAGGAATATCTTTCGAGAAAAAATATTGAAAATGAAATTGACTATCCTCCACCAAATCCACAAGAATATTTTATTCAACACACCTATGTGGATAATGTTGCAACAAATGGTGAAACATCACGAGAACGTTGGCAGTAAGAAGAATTGGTGGAAGAAAATAATCTTGAGAATAACGATGGGAAATTTTTCCATTGTATGAAGGATGAATTCATTCACGACATGGCCAATGAATCAAGAATATCGGATAGGAATAAGGATAAAGATGAAATCATTTTTGAATTGGAAACTTCTCATCCAACAAAAGAAAATAGCATTCTTGAAAAACCAAGAATTGATTTTATTGAATCATGGTTCCAAAGAATTGTTGGCCAAGTAATGCAATCAGATTCCAAGAAAATCTTGCCCAATTTCACTTTAGTATACTTTGGATGTGCTCGACTCCTTAATAGCAGACTCAATATGTTCCCCAATTTTGGATCTCATTACAAAGATTATTTGGATTCTTGAATGGATCCATAGGAAATCTGCCTACACTTTAAAAGTGTCCCTTTCCTCCAAGAAGCATAGGGTAGGTATATCTTCTTTGTACATAGTTTGTTTCTTCAGCCAAATTTTTGTGCAATAAAGTAGTTGCTAAGTGGAGGAAATATTTGAAGATAACTCCATAGAGGAAGAATTACAAGAATTTATTTTGAAGATGACTCCAGATCCCAATGGAAAAGGAAGTTGGTCTTTAGATTCAGGTGTTCTCAGTGACCCACAGGAGGTCACTGTCTCACAGTTAGAGCCAAAGGTTGATCAAAATTTGGTCACCTTGATTTCTCGCTCTTGGAATAATAAAAAATGGTATCAAAAGAAGGAAATTCTGAATAATCATCAGTTAATGGAATAGCTCTTAGTATCATCTTTGGTATGCATTTTACATATTAAAAACCTAAGTTTGTATGCTCAAGACATCCAGGTTTTTGTCTAACCTCTAAAGAGCTCTTCTTCCATGTGAAACAAAGATATTTTTTTGTTGGAACCACACTTATGTTCTTGGAATTATTGGAACCACAATTATTATATTGGAACCATTTTCATCTTCTTGGAACTACAATTATCTACACTTAGTCTTAATCTACCTCTTATGCCCCTCTCACTTCACTCCCCGATATCCTCCTCACTTCACTCTTCAATACTTAGTTTTCTTTCATATTTTTACTACACTCTTTACCACTCTACTCTACCACTCTTCCATATTTAGAATTTATTTCACACTCCCTCTCCTCTTTTATAACTTCCCCTCACTCTTCTCTTCTATACTTAGAAATGTTTTGACACTCCTTGTCCCTCACCTCATCACTTCATTTCTTCCCTCTCGTGTTTCTCCATAATTAGAATTATTTCACACTTCTTATCCCTCCATTCCCCCTCCCCTTACTCCCTCTCCCCATATCTTATTCTCTATACATAGATGTTTTCATACTTCACTTATCTCCACATATCTCTCCACTCCACCCCTCACACATCTGACTCATCCACTACACTTAGCCATTTTCTTGTATTTCATTACCTCCACTCTCTACTCCATGGGTTCTCTCTAATCGGTGGTTTCACCCTCACCTCTGATAACCTAAAAACCATCCATTACTCCTCCTCTATCCTATGTCACTCCTACCTCCTTCCCCTCTCATTAAATTTCCCTAATCCCCCTTCCTTAACATATTTCCTAAGTCCCTTTCCCTTTAATTATTAACCAATCATGTGATGACATGTGGAAGATGTTTATGTTTCTCTAGTTAGCAGTATTGGGTAGAAATTCTCCCATATTGGTCATGTTGATTTGACCAAAGGAGATTGATACATTCACTCATGGGGCCATGTTGATTTGGCTAGTGGTGAATGGCCCACAGGAATACATTCTCCTAGATTGGTCATGCTGATTTGACTAAGGAGGAATGATACATTCACTCATCGGGCCATGCTGATTTGACTAAGGAGGAATGATACATTCACTCATCAGGCCATGCTGATTTGGCTAGTGGTGAATGGCCTAGGGGAAGACATTATCCCAGATTGGTCATGCTGATTTGGCTAGTGGTGAATGGCCTAGGGGAAGACATTATCCCAGATTGGTCATGCTGATCTGACCAAGGGAGAATGATACATTCACTCATGGGGCCATGTTGATTTGGCTAGTGGTGAATGGCCCAATGAAATTCTTTCTCCTATTAGTCATGTTGATTTGACAAGGAGTGAAAAAGACTCGAGATTCTCTCACATGGCCTACTCCAGGATGAAGTGATCTATTTTTTTATAGGGAAGATTTAACTTGTTTACAAGTCTAGTCTAATGTTGAAGATGTAGGATGAAGAGACCTCTTGTGATAAGGGGCTTCTCTGTGGGTCTACTCAACATTAGAGCCCTATATTAATTAGATGTTCATGTGAGGGGATGATACATCAATACAGCTCATGAACAACTTTTCTAGTGAAGAAGAAATGCCAAGAAGATAAGACAAACCATTAAAAAAACATTGGAAAGCATTAAAGAAGATATTGAAGACAAAGGTACAAGTTGACCCCACAAGTAAATTAAAGGTGACTCAAATGATATAAATAAAGGATTTATCATTTCATTTTACACATCACAACATCTATTCTCATAATTGTTTCCTAATCCAGTGGAATACAAGTGACATTGTAGGAGCATCTCAGAAGATCTTTTGGGGGTGCATTATCTCTGTCTAAAGTTTGTTATCTTTGAGGAATCTTCCTCATGAAAGGGAGAACTTGTGCTAGGGTTTCTTTATTGAATGGTGATGTACTTATTGGCTTGAATTTTTCTTAAGAAAATTTGTTGGGTTTTCTCCCAAGGTTTGGTTTCACAGGATAAAATATTGTGTCTATTGTTCATGGCTATATTTCTATGATTCTATTGTTTCCGTCGCAGATTATTTTGGTTGAGATTTTCAGTGTGTAATTATTCTATGATAACAATGGCATAAAATTCTATTTGAAATCATTATAAAATAATTATCATATCTAGAAATTATAAATTCAACATGGTTTTAGAGATTTGTTTAAATTTTCCATTGCACAGTTTTGTTTTTTTGTTGTTGCACAGTTTTTCTGTCGCTGCACAATTTTTTTGCCACTGCGTAATTTTTTTTGTCGCTGCACATCTTTTCTACCACTGCACAGTCTCAGATATGAACCTTCTCTTAAGGTCATTGGGAATTTATTGGACAACATTGGGACTAATTTATTTTATGTAGATCAACCTGCCTTACCCTAGTGCATATACTGCTGCTCTCAAATTGACATTTGGTCAAAGTTGAAATTTTAGGGTTTCAAGCTTAGTGACATTCTTCAGGTCATTAAACCATATGATTCATATTTCTGAATTCTTATTGTCAAGATGGATCTTGTTCTGGGAAGGTTACCATGGAGGAATAATTGGTCATAACACTAGAAAAATGTTGTTCTTGTCTTTTCTTTGGTTCTTGTTCTAAGAAGGTTACCGTGAAAGAATAATTGGTCACAACACTAGAAAATTTTTGTTCTTTTATTTTTTTTTGGCTCTTGTTCTGACCAGGTTACCATGGAAGAATAATAAGTCTAAGATGACATTTTTCCAGCCATGAAGAGAGGCCATTGAGCCTCATATTGATTTCCTCCTTGTTTGGGAAGGGATCTTGATGGAGCATGCCTAGCAAGATCGCAAACCTATCTTACACCTTGAGGAGATAGGAGGTCTAAGGAGTAGACCTGGACAATAGTTTTGTTGATTAAGGAATAACCTACTCTCTATCTTAGCGTTGGAGGATAGAGGTTACAAATTTTTGTTTGTAGATGGTCAATTTCTTGCATGGCCTGAGGGTTCGAGCATAGAATCAACATAAGTGATTGGTGTTCGAGAGGGAGGACTATACAGATGTATGCAGACTTATGACAGTATCATCCTTTGGTGGCTTCTTGTAGTGTGTGACATTCATTGATGATTTCTCCTGGAAGACATGGATCTACTTCATGAAGACAAGGATGAAGTCTTCAGAAGGTTCTAGGAGTTCAAGGCTCAGGAAGAGAGCTTGACAAGAAAGAATACCAAGGTTTTAAGGAAAGATAATGGAGGAGAGTATACTTCCAATGAATTCCATGATTTCTGCAAGGAAGCAGGGATCAAGAGGGAGTTGACAGTTCCTTACAACTATTACAACAAATTTTGCCTCACCCCATGCAACTTGCTTGGATGAACTTTCCATTTCCCTATGCAAACTTGAAGTCCCCTTTTGTACCTTCCAAAGATAAAAAAGAACATTTTTCCACATATATGCACCCTATCAGTTATACAACAAGCGTATATGCAGTTTGCTCCAATGCATCCCGCATAAATCAGGTTTGGTGCTCAAAATTAAAAATAATGTTGGGTTTTCATGCCATGTCACGAGATCCATGATCATGGACCTTCCACATACTAGAAACACTCTGAATAGGCCCTTTAGTTCCATTTTAAGGCTATAAATTGAGCCATATCCAAGCCTTGAAAAAAGAATGATTCAACTTGGACAGAAAAGACACTCTGGAGAAATTTCGCTTCATATTGAGTCTGAATCCCTTTGTCCTTAAAAGTCTGAACTCCTTGTTCAGCCCCCAAGCTCTTCCTTCTTTGTGATGGAGAACCTCATTGACTCATTTATATGAGCTTGCCTTTGGTGGAGGATTCAAGTGATGGAGGCCCAGCTGGAAGGAATTAGTTTCTCGGTTCCGATATGTGTCGTTATAGAAGTTTGTCGCCTATGTACTTCTGTTGATTATTTTAATAGAAATACTCTCTTCTCATCTAATTGATATCAAGAAAATATTTGAATTATTATTCCATGGGCGTATTTGTCATGTATGTTAATGGATTATGCTAATATTTATTCTAACATTATATATTATCACCATATTCTTGCGTATCTTGGTTGTTGAGGACAATTTGTAGGTATAAATATTTGTATTGCGTGCTCAACGGTGGTCTTCATCGAATGTCTGAATGAGGTAGGCTCTTGGCCTTGTCTTGTTAGCATTTCATTTATATAGAATACTTGGGATTAGAGTTGATTTTTGTGTGTCATTTCATTTGTTTTGGTTTACTCCTTTCCATAGAGAGATTTTCCGCGTAACAAAATTGGCGACCATACTGGGGATTGATCTTCTTTTTTGGGGTTTGGAGTGTTTTTTTTCCTTTATTTTCTCTCTGTTAGCCTGAGTTTCCTTGTCGCATGTTTCTTGACAGCCTATTTTTTACCATGCATCTGAGTTTCTTGGCTTAACCCTTTCCCTGGTAGTGTTTTACTCGGTATACACAGTTTTTCCCTTGACAGACGTGTATATACATGAGATGTCTTCCTTTAGGGTGCATATATACATGATTTTTTCTCAAAAATTGGCGTACATCATCTCTTTAGTCTTGTTGGCTAAGTTTGGTGTTTGTTGGGTGAGTTTGGTTGGTTGTTGAGTCTTCTTGGGTCTCTATCCTGACTTTTAAGTGCTTACATAGTGATAGGAAGCCTTCTTATTGTTGAATTTTCGGGCAGTATTATTTCTTATCATATTTTTCATTGGTTGTCTTTGCACATTGGTCTAAGTGTTTGCTTCTTGGTATCCTTCTTGGCTTGTCTCTTTTTGCATGCAGTAGGGTCTGCCTGTGAAGTGGCTATTCATTCCTTGTGTTTTTTTTTCTTTATATCGAAAATAAAAAAAATATTTGTTCATTTTTCATTATGGAATTTTCACTTTTGATTACATTACATTTATTTTGACAAATGTGTAGATATTGCATTGGAAAAAATGCATTTAGAAACATACCATCTCTTTGAAATTCAAGACTAGTGCTTAACAATGTTTTTATTTTTTCTTCTTTTTATATGTTGAGTCGTAATACCATTAGTTTCATGACCACACCTCTTGAGTAAGTAGAAGCCATGAAAATTAACATTGATTAATTAAAATTGATTAGAAACGATTTTATTTTTCAGGGTACACAAACAAGTATAGGACATAGGGCCTTGGAATAGGATTTTGTGAGTAAACTTCTCCAAGGCTATTAAACTAAACATATGTGTCTAACCAATGAGTGGTGAAAACCATTGTGTAATTAGTGACATCCGAAGGCTTTTCTTACACCAGAGTTAAGCATGAGGTCTCGCGAAGTTGGTTGCAAAGATAACCCTCTAATACCTTATTAGTGTCAAAGATATTTCTGGGATTTTATTCATATTTTGGGGTCTTGCTAGTACCTTTATCTCCATGAGAGGAAGTGCTTTCAATATTTCGGGCTTTGTTACCATGCCCTTATGGTGAACTGGAGTTACGATTGTTCTCCTGCGCATTGGTTATATTGTGCTGACTCTAGTTGCTTGACATAGGTAGCCATATAGGTTACTTGCAGGGGTTATTCTGCAGGTACCCTGAGTCAGATAAGGGTCGGATAACACACAACCTTTATGGAGGATTACCTCTCCGGGGGGGTCTAGCCGACTACATTGTTAATCCCATGAGGACCTTTATAATTAATTCTGATATCTCCAATATTTTGAAGGGAGTCTTGGGCCCCTCTTGGGTGAGAAATACCTACTCTAGTGATGGAGGCCCCTTTTCAATCACTATATATTGTTTGTGTGCATTGGCCTTTTTTTCTTTATTTTGGTGTGCTCTATGATTATTATTTAGCCCTAGGATTTGGTTTATATCTCTATTCCCGAGTCATCATGGAGAAAGATCAGCCTCCTCACAGGTCTAACCATTTGTTGAAATTACCATCACATCTTGATTCTTTACCAAAGTTTTCTTCTAAAAGGAGTAAAGTTAATAAACGTGGTACATATATATCCACCTCCCAGACTTGTGATCATCTAGTTATGAGTACCGAGTAAATTTAATAAACGTGGTACATATATCTCCACCTCCCTTGACTCCTATATCTTATGTGATTAGTGGGATACCTTCGACTCCTTCATCCTCGATGGTTGGCTTGCTGCAGATCCCCGCCTCTAGTACTGTCCAACCTATGGGTTCTACTCGATCCATAGGAACAAACCCTTTCATATCTCTTTTTGGTATGCTAGGTCACAATTCTCAATCAATACCTTCAGTCTCTAATCTATTTTCATTTGGTATGCCCAATATGACATCGCAACTCTCATCCTCCATTCCAGCGGCTAATGCGAATCCTAGTTTTGGACCTAGGGGAATGGCTCCTCTATATGCTCCTCTCTCATTTAGTGGAATCCATATTCCCCAAATGAATCCTACAATTGGAGGTTGGCCTCCTCTTTCCGCCGGACCTAATCCTATTCTAAATGCTCCTGGATGGAGTGCTCAACTAGGTGGACAATTCACTTCCTATATTCCATATTTTATCTCCTCTTCCTCCATGCCGATTGTGAAAAATTCATTTATTATGGAGAATCCCCCTCTATCCTTTGGAGTTCCATCCAAAGGGAGTCATTTTCACACTAGGGGAAACCCCCATCCCGGAGCTCCTTCGGCTAGGGGAAATGTATATAACCCTCATCATGTCGCTTCTGTGGGTATGGTTTCCACACAACATTTTATGAATCAGTTTGGAGGAGGATATTATCCTACCAAACAGGGCCATGGACTATACCAGAACCTTGGATGGCTTGCGATCCCTCAGCCCCAATCTTTCCCAGGAATATGGGCTCAAATGTCGCAACCTCGGATCCCTTTTCTGGCCACGCTTAATATGCCATATTTTTTGAAATTAATAAATGACCCTATGCATCACAATGTGTTATGCCCCCCCATCCCCATGAAGCTTCCTTCAAACATTCCAAAATTATAAGGCGAGACTGGCAAGGATCTAAGTGATCATGTCACTACTTTTCATCTTAGTTGCTCATCTAACTCTCTGAATGACGATTCTATTTGTTTGAGGATATTTCAATGCAACCTCACAGGCGTCTGCGCGAAATGGTATATTGAGCTACAAAGGGGAACATACAAAAACTTTAATCAGATGGTTTTGGTCTTTCTCAACCACTTCCAGTTGTCGGTTCGTTACGATGCCTGCATAGAACTTTTGTCATCCCTCCGCCAAGATAAAGCCACGTATATCTCGAACCATATCCAAGAGTGGCATGGAAGGAAGAGGTTGTTCAAAGCCTACATTCCTCCAAAGTTGTTGTTGGAGTGGTTCCTTAAGTCCGTATTGCCTTATATTTCGAAGGATGTCTCTACATCTGAGGAATAAGCTATTTTCAAAGCCCAACAATTGGACCTCATATATGCTCAATCTAGGATGTTGTATGAAATTCTTCTTGACACACCGCAGTAGAAATATGACACTAGAAAATATCCTAGGCCTCATGTCGATGGCATCATAGGCTCTGTTAGCATAGAAATTGGCAGTAGAAAATTTGGTCATTCTGCAGCACCGGTGAATTAGGAGATTCTGCAGCGCTGGTGAAATAGGAAATTCCCCAGCATCAAGCAAATCCACAAAGGGATGGGCCATTAAAAGTGCCTAGGTGTTAAAGAAAACAATCCCACGACAATGATAATAGTGCGAAGGAATAGATCACCAAGCTATCTATCCATTTTTAAATTTCAAGTCAGAGAACTGATATCTATTATGTGACCAAGGGAAAGAATTCAATCGACCACAGTCACCGAGAATAAATATGTGTCAGTCAAGTCATTGAGCACCCAAATAAAGAGCTAAAACCATGAATTTGTGCATTCTTAAACTCAAGGATAAAAGGCACGAGCACTTGCACACATGGAGCGATTAGCTGGTGTGTGATCATTGTTGGTTTTTCTGTTCCTATTCATGTTTGGTAATTGAGTGTGTGGTAGATGGTTGATAGTGAGCTGGGACTTCGTAAAATCGATATGTATCTTTGTATCCACGACTGAATATACCCGGATCTGGATCTCTAAATAGATCTTCTTCAAAGTTCCTGGTGTTCAAACATTGAAGGTCCAGCTCGACATCATAGTCACCAAACATAGAGGAACAACAACGTGTGCAAATTTGTTTATTGGCCTCACTGTTTAAATAATTCATATTATTATATTAGGCGCCGTGAGAAGGGTCAAGTCATGAATCACTGAGTAGCGCACACCAAGCACACAAGGGACCGAGATCCCGTCTTTTAAAAAATGCAAACAAAACGTTGAATCGTCCAAATGTGCAAAGCACTTACAGGTGTCAATTCCAGTATTTATCACCTATGTCAACAGATCATCGAGGTGTCAACATAGAGAGGAGGTCCAAGCATGCATCGCAAGCAAGCGAATCTATGGAGTGAGCACTTATGCATCCTCAGAAATGATGGGACAGGAAATGAATGAAGGCTTCCACATATCTGAGACACTGAGAATACAAATGGAAGTTCACAGAATATTGCATGAGCATCTCAAGGATCAGAGACATATGCAGCTCTGAATTGAATACATTAAATCTATACTAAAAAAAGGGGCCTTCCAGACCCTTGATTTTTAGGAAAACGTTTACATTACACTTGCATTTTGGTATTTGCAATGAGGGCCATCTTAAAGAGATGACAATTTTCCTTGTATTTAGATCTAAATGGTTTGAAGATCTTTCTAAAAAGAGTACTTTTGAAAGAATTTTGTCTGTCACGAGAACTAAGAATGGTCTCTGATCTTGCTGGTGAAAGTCATAGTAGCATTGATGAAAATTGGAATGCTCTCAGGAAGCTAATGATTTTTTATGTTGGATATCATGTTACTAACAATGGTTTTCAGTTAAAGATCTATACTAAGTCATTTTATAAACAAAAATAGGTTTTTGCGGACCTCTAGGAAGAGTTTTTATACATCAATCTAGATCGGATACAATGTATGTGATAGACCCATGTAAGCATCTTTATCAAGGAGAGGACAGTGATGTGGGATCATTTCGAGGAATCTTCAAGGACTTCTCAAAATCTATGATAAGAAGGTGATAAGGGGGACAACACTTCTGCAGAGTCTTGGGGGAATTAATGATAAATATGAACAGATGGAATTTCCATTTTTTTTTGTTTATATAGAGCATCCAAATGTCAAAGATTTGGAGGTCTCCAATCATAGAAATTTCTGAGAGGATTTATGCACAAGTGTCACCATAATTCGATGAGTAAAGCACCTGGAAGTTAAAGGTATCTTTCTGGGCAGATTTCCAGGAAGTAACAGAGAACTTGGCAACATATATTAGTTTAAAAAAATCTCAATTTGAAGGACATTTTGATTCTAGCAGTTCCAAACTTTATGCAACCGAATAATTGAGATGTTATTTTTTAGATCGTATTTCCTAAAAAAGAGAGATAGTTTGTTGCTGCATTTTCATATAAAATGCGTCATTTGTAATAACGGAGAGGGGGTTTCAGAGGAAAGAGACCCGAGAGGTCTGACATAAGCTTTTGAATATTCAATAAGGATTATGAGAGAGCTGTAGGAAGCACTTTTCCTGTGATCATTGTAACCCTGAGGGGCTTATGTTATGTTTTTGTAAACATTTATGTTATTAGAAATTCAGGATATATGTGGTATCAAATTGTTTTTCTTTGTTTTCTTTTTCCTCTTCTTACTTGAATGAATTGTACACCTTGAGGATCATGGTTTCCTCTGATTAATGGATTATTGAGAATCCGAGGATCTGAGGTATCTTTCATTTTAGTCATTTTTTACAGTCAAGTACCTTGGATTCATTTATGCAAAGAGTATCTCTGCTTTATGGATGTTTTTCTTTCTGTTATCCTTTCTCTTGATCTATCCAATAAAACTTTTATTTGATATGCAAATTGATTTATTTTAATGAGAAGGGTGTTTTCTTGATTCCATAGCCCAATCATCTATCACTGATTTTACAGTAGCTAACTGTCTTTTCCCTTCCTTGTTTTCTTCTTCTTGATCCAGTCAAAACCCAATCAAGTATTTTTATTTCAAGATGTGATGGGCTTGTTCTTTCGTAGTCTAAGAACAACTTCTAGCGCTAACATCTTTTGGCATCATTTTTGAGGAGTGAAGACATGAAGAATATATTCCCTGGGAGAACGACAATGATCATATCCATCATTTTATGGTTAACAAGTGTTGGTCATATAATACAGACTGCAGCGTTCACCTAGAGACTCCAATCAAGTTTCAATTAAATTCAATGAATCCACTGGAGGACGAGCTCATTCGAAAGAAATATGGAAGCCATTTTGTCTTGAAGGTATGCATTTTGTGACTTCTCTAATATACCTATATTTCCAAAAATTTTACCTGTTAGAGAAGTATGGGAACATTGACTTCCAAGGTTTGGAGGAAACAAGCATGGCCATCCTGGTGAGCACCTACTAGATTTTCACAAGTGCATGTGGAGGATAAATATGAATAACAAGGATGTTCTTATTAAAATGTTCATATTTTCTTTGGAATGACATGCTCGGGAGTGGTGTAGAAACCTCCTTGTTGCTAGCATTCATACGTTGAAATATTTTCATACCGCTTTCAATTATTATTGCAAATAAAGCTATTGTAATGATCTCCTATATGAAGAATGCTTTTTGGAGTTTTATTTTTTATATAGAAAATATGCCAACTTTAAAGATCATGGTGTTGATAGTAAAGAAAATATTGAAGAAGAAATTGTTTCTCACGAGCTCCAACAAAATTCCTATGGTTTTCAATATAATATTCTTTCTCAAGAAACTAAAACTGAAGCATATGAGAAGATTTATAACCTGTTTCTTGCTGAAAGTTTTCTTGTTTCTGATCAATGTGAGGATGTACTTAATTCGATAGAATCTCCATTTGAAGGCAGTGAAATCAAACTGCAACAACTTTTATTTTCATGGAAAAATGAAATTGGCAACCATGAAGGTGGAAATATGCAGTGACAATCCAATATACAACATAAAGAAATAGTTGTCCTTGATCTGATCGTAGCTGATTTGGAAGATTTTATCAGCTTGATTCATGCATCTTTCATTCCAAAGAAAGAGAATAGTAGGATGCTTTATGCAACAGATCTAACACCAAGGCAATTTTCTCTCTTAGATCAGCTGGAGGTTTATCATGAATTTCATGATCCTATGGCGTTTTGCATGGAGTTGTATTTTTCAAAGGTCTCCAATGCTTCAGTTTTGGGCAGGATTTCAATTTACAGCTGTAATTATTGGCTTCTCATTCATTTTCTACAGCAAAAATCCCTATTTCCCTGCATGTTTTCATTTACTGGCAAAGAAGAAGACCATGTTGGTAGTAAAATGATTACATTTCTTCATCGAAAATTTTCTTTTACGTGACCAACTTGAATCCTACTGGTTAGCGTAGGAGTGTATATGAATAAGTTCAATATGTGAGCATTTTGTTTACAGTTGCATTTGGTTTGCAGTGTGCAGGTGTTTTAGTTTTCATTGTGTTTTAGTTTTCAATAATGAGCATAAATTCTCTCAAGGCTTGAACAATTCATAGTTTGCATCTCTGGTTGATTGTAGCACATCATAGACAGAGTACAGGTTGAAGGAAAGAAATGAATAAGGCATCTATTATGAAATTTCTTGACAACTCGCAGGGAGTGTGCCATCCCCCATGGAGCCTATGTTAACACAAAAATTGGAAGTAGCAAATTTGGTCATTCTACAGCGCCGATGAATTACGAGATTCCGCAATGCTGGTGTAATAGGAAATTCTACAGCATCAAGCCAAGCCACCAAGGGAGGGGCCAATCAAAGTTCCCATGTGTTAAAGCAAACAGTCCCACAACAATGATAATAGTGCAAAGGAATAGATCACCAAGCTATCTACCCATTTTTAAATTTCAAGACAAAGAACTGATGTCTATTATGTGACTGAGGGCTAGACTTCAATCGACCATAGTCACCAAGAAGAAATATGTGTGAGTCAAGTGATTGACCACCCAAACAAAGAGATAAAACCATGAAGTTACGCATTCTTAAACACAAGGATCAAAGGCACGAGCACTTACGCACATGAAGAAATTTCAAAGTTCTTGGTGTTCAAACATTGAAGGTCTAACACAACATCACAGTCACCAAAGGTAGAGGATCGACAACGTGTGCAAATTTGTTTATTGGCCTCATTGTTTAAATAATTCACAGTATTATATTAGGCTCCATGAGGAGGTTCAAGTCATGAATCACTGAGTAGCGCACACCAAGCACATAAGGGACCGAGAGCCCATCTTTTAAAAAATGCAAACAAAACGTTGAATCATCCAAATGGGCAAAGCACTTACAGGTGTCAATGCCAGTATTCAACACCTATGTCAATAGATCGTCGAGGTGTCAACAGTGAGAGGAGGTCCAAGCATGCATCGCAAGAAAGTGAAGCTATGGAGTGAGCACTTCTGCATCCTCAGAAATGATGGTCCAGGAAATGAATGAAGGCTTCCACATATCTGAGACACTGAGAATGAGAATGGAAGTTCAAAGAATACTGCATGAGCATCTCGAGGATCAAATACATCTGTAGCTCCAAATCAAATACATTAAATATATACTAAAGAAAGGGGCCTTCCAGACCCTTCATTTTCAAGAAAACGTTTACATTACACTTTCGTTCTGGTATTTGCAATGAGGGCCATCTTAAAGAGATGGCAATTTTCTTTGTATTTATATCTAAATGGTTTGAATATCTTTCTAAAAAGAGTACTTTGGAAAGAATTTTGTCTGTCACAAGAACTAAGAATGGTCTCTGATATTGCTGGTGAAAGTCATAGTAGAATTGATGGAAATTGGAATGCTCTCAAGAAGCTAATGATTTTTTATGCTGGATATCATGTTACTAACAATGGTTTTCAGTTAAAAATCTATACTAAGTCATTTTATAAACAAAAATAGGTTTTTGCAAACCTATGGAAAGAGTTTTTATACATCAATCTAGATCAGATACACTGTATGTGATAGACCCATGTAAGCATCTTGATCAAGGAGAGGACAGTGATGTGGGATCATTTCGAGGAATCTTCAAGGGCTTCTCAAAATCTATGATAAGAAGGTGATAAGGGGGACAACACTTCTGCAGAGTTTTGGGGGAATTAATGAAAAAGATGAACAGATGGAATTTCCAGTTTTTTTATACAGGTTGCAGAGCATCCAAATTTCAAAGATTTGGAGGTCTTGAGTCATAGAAAGTTCTGAGAGGATTTATGCACAAGTGTCACCATAATTCGATGAGTAAATCACCTGGCAGTTAAAGGTATCTTTCCGGGAAGATTTCCAAGAAGTAACAGAGCACTTGGAAAAAAATATTAGTTAAAACAAATCTTGATTTGAAGGAGTTTTTGATTCCAGCAGTTCCAAACTTTATGCAACCGAATAATTGAGATGTTATTTTTTAGATCTTATTTCCTAAAAAATAGAGATAGTTTGTTGTTGCATTTTCATATAAAATGCGTCATTTCTAATAAAGGAGAGGGGGATTCAGAGAAAAGAGATCCGAGAGGTTTGACATAAGCTTTAGAAGATTCAAGAAAGAATATGAGAGAGCTGTAGGAGGCACTTTTCCTGTGATCATTGTAACCCTGAGGGGCTTATGATTTTGTAAACATTTATGTTATTAGAAATTGAGGATATTTGTGGTATCAGATTTTTTTTCTTTGTTTTCTTTTTCGTCTTCTTACTTGAATGAATTGTACACCTTAAGGATCATGGTTTCTTCTGATTAATGGATTCCTGAGCATCTGAGGATCTGATGTATATTTCCTATTAGTCATTGTTTACATTCAAGTACCTTGGATTCATTTATGCAGAGAGGATCTATGTTTTATAGATGTTTTGTTTTGCGTTATCTTTTCTCTTGCTCTATCCAATAAACATTTTATCTAATATGAATATTGATTTCTTTTAATGAGCAGGGTGTTTGCCTGAATCCATAGCCCAACAGTCTATCACTGATTTTAAAGTAGCTAACTGCCTTTTCCCTTCCTTGTTTTCTTCTTCTTGATCCAGTAAAAAACCAATCAAGTATTTTTATTTCAAGATGTGTTGGGATTGTTCTTTAGCAGTCTAAGAATAACTTCTAGCGCTAGAAGGCTCTGCAAATGATAAGTCTACATACTTGGTGATGAACCAGGTGAAAGATTTGTCTCTAATCTATCCTGTAGCAGGACAAGCTTCAGCTTCATCCTCCACTCCCACTCAGTCAGAGGATGTGCATTTTGTACAGTCGTCGGCTAACCCAAATGGTAACCAGAAACCAAGAGGGAATAAAAAGAAAGGACGAAGTAATAATCATAACGATGGGGAAAATAATAATAAATCCAAGGATGACACTAACAGTGATAGATCAAATAATAATGATAGTGAGGAAAAGAAACAAAAATGGAAGGTGAAGTTTCCTTGTAAACTTTGGAAAGATGATCACCTTACCCACCTATGCCCCAAAATCGAGGAAGCCTCAAGGCTCTTATCATAGCCGCCTGATGTGCTGACAAATCTGTTTCCGCATAATCAACACATGGCCTCGAGGACCCCCAACACCAGAAATGTGTTGAACAGGAGTCAAAACACCTCAGAATATGAAGGTGGCCATATATGTGTCAATATGGTCAAGTATCAGATTGATGTAGCCACTTGATCTCATGATTGCGGTTCTTCACAAACTGTTGTAGGTCCAGAGTCTCCTCCTCCTCCGGAAACACCCTTGCATATTGAAAAGTTGGAACCTCTACCTCGTATTCTGAAAGGAGTACTAAAGCACTCTGCCCACAATCCTAATGCCATATTTTCCCAGAAGTATTCGATTGTTGAAGATATGGGTCAAACCCCTTATGTGCTGTCTACTTTGGAGGTTCTCTAGACGTGTACTTCACAGAGGAATGCCTTGTTATTTTCATTAGGAGCTCTAGACCTGTGTGGCTTGAAGGTTATTAAGTTTGATGTCATGGATGTTATACCTCTCTTAGCTTACCATGTGGCCTTTCAAATCCATGTGGAGTACACAAATATTACCATCAAACGCATTGTAATTGATGAAAGTGTTGCGACGTGCATGATGTCCCTAACATGTTGGAAAGTCATTGGCTCTTCGAGTTTATCCCAATCTATGACTATGTTGAGAACATTTTATGGGCACTTGTTTCGAACCCATGGAATTATTCCCTCTTTTTCGGTCCAGTTAGGTGGAAGATAGTGGAGGTTGATACACCCCTTGACTATAATTTACTACTAGGGCATAATTGGACTTATGCCATGACAGTCATCATGTCATCTATTTTCTTCACTTTATGTTTTCCTCACAAAGGGAAAATAGTGACGATTGATCAGTTTTCCTTTGCACACGCTAGTCCTAGTGCATCAATTGGACCTTCGGTCCCTATGATCGAAAATTATTAGTAGGAAAATGAGGATTTCAGTGTCGGAATGTATTCCTCTATGATGGGTAGATTTTATTTCCCAGCACCAATTCACCACATTCATTCCATTTCCAGTAAGTCTTCATCGTCGATGAGGTACGTTACTTTCTCTACTTCGTATTTCAATGACCCTTGGACCCTACCCTCCCCGACTATGTTGTACATAGGTCATTCGCACATTGGCATGGAAATGCCATTGTCAATGGTAGAAGTTGTCTATCAGTCTATTCTTGATGCTACTGCTGACCCAGATCCTTCCTCCTCACAGATGGACGAGGTGAATCTTTTTCTAGAGCCCGTATGGGTCATCCAATAATATTTTTTGCATGATTTCCTCGAACATACTTTACCTTCGAATGAAGCCATATTAGAGGCCATGTATGGTTTTGATAGGTCTTAGGATGATATGCATCATTGCTCCTATTTCCTCCTAGATCTTTTTAAGATTGAACATGATGAATTTAGCTCTACCTTGAGTGAGATGGTCGGTCATGTTGTGGTTCCATTAGATACGCATGGTATTTAGTATGAAGGAAAAATGGAGAATATTTATCTTACCGTCACGATCGACATCTCTCGTCTTCCTGGAAAAATTGAGAACGTATATATCAGTGTGGATTGTTCGCCTGAAGAAATTCAGATCTACACCGATCTCTTCAAAGAATTTTGTTATTTTGCAATAATTTGATCTTGATTTCGCTTCGGAAAAATCTAAGAAATCGCTAGTTTTTTCCAAGTTGATATCAGACTTCCCTCGACTAGATGAGGACATTTTTCATGACGATTCATTCGTAGATGAACATATATTCCTTATCTCTTCTTTGGACCCTTGGTATGGAGACATTCTAATCTATCTTCAAACCTTGAAGCTACCCGAACATTTTGCGAGAGACAATCGACGACGTATACGTCATCAGGATAAAACTACCTTATCATCGGTGACACTTTGTATCGTCGAGGAGTAGATAATATTTTTCATCGTTTCTTGAATCATGAGGAAGCTGAGACTATTCTCAATGAATGTCACGGTTGGGATTTTGGTGGTCATTTATCTGGGCTTGAGACAACGCAAAAAATATTGCGAGCCGGTTATTTTTGGCCGTCAAATTTTTAAAGATTATGTTGAATAGGTCAAGAAGTGTCACCGTTGTCAGGTGTTCTCTCAGAAAATGTGCTCGCACCCAACCCCTCTTCACCTAGTCTTCACCATTGGTCCCTTCACCAAATGGGGGGTAGATTTTATGGATTGTAAACCAGCTTCGGCTGGGGGGAACCAACATATTATTATGGTCGTGGATCACTTTACTAAATGGGTAGAGGCCATGCCTACCATTAAATCCGATGGTAAGACTGCAATATTCTTTGTATTCAACCAAATTAAAGCCCAGTCTAGAATCCCAAGAGAGATTGTCACTCATCATTGCAGACATTTTCAAAATGAGATTATGAAAGAGTTAGCATCAAAATTGGGGTTTAAGCACAATCATTCTTCCCCTTATTAACCCCAGGAAAATGGGCAAGTAGAGGTGGTGAATAAATCTCTCAAGGCCATCTTGCAAAAAACTATCAACCAGAGTAAATTTGAATGGCATATGATTCTTTACCCTACACTTTGGGCATACCGAACCTCAGTAAAGGCTTCCACTGGTCTCTCTCCTTCTCAGTTAGTACATGGTGTGGAGTCGATTCTTTTGATCGAATGTGAAATCCCTTCCCTCAAGTTGGAAATTGAGCTCCTACCTGACACATCCGATCTTGAAGAACACCTTGTACACCTGGAGTGTCTCGATGAGCAGCGGCGGGATGCCTCTATGGCTATCGAGGCAAATAAATGACATGTTGAGGTTCAGTATGATAATTTTGTCTGTCCTCGGTAGTATGCTGAGGGTGACTTCGTTCTCCTATATGACTAAGACAAAGAATCGTTGGGGGTAGGTAAGTTCAACCCCATGTGGCACGGTCCTTATATTGTGCAACGTATCTTAGAGAATGGAGCCTATGAATTGGAAGATTATGAAGGGAATATGTTGGATGAGCCCAGAAATGGGATCTACCTTAAAAGGTATTACACTTGAGCCCTCAAGCTTACGTGTGACCTTTTGTATACTATTATATATTAGTGTGTATACATCTTTTCCTTTTTGTCATTGGCTTTCTTTTCAATTTTTTCCCTTGGTTGGCAGATGTCAACGGAGTCTTCATTTTATTTAGGATTTGTGGATGGTGCCAGTAGTCATATGCGGAACATGGCTTTCGTTGCTTGGATCATTTACTCACCCGGGGAACAACTGGTGTCTTCAGGTGGCATTCATATTGAGCCATCAACAAATAATGTGGCTGAGTATAGTGTCTCTATAGATGTATTACACGACGCCATTTCACATGGTGTTCGGTATTTAGAGGTTTCTTGGACTCCTAGTTATTCGTATGTTAGTTAAACAACAATTACCATCTACGAGATCCTACTCTACTCTGACGATTCCTACGGGTATGACATTTGGAATGATACTTTGATTTTCTTACTTATAATCACATACCTAGAAGTTCTAATCATGTATCTGATGCATATGCTAATTATATTTTAGATTGGAATTTGTCACATAACTATGTAAAGAAAATGCATTCATGCATGTACACATTGTAACATATATAAGTAAAGCCGAAGACCAATTTTTTTTATATTTCATCCTTTCGATTTCAACAAATATGGTGTCATAGTACAAAATGGGACTCACACCCTCAAAATACATATATGGCCAGTATATAATATGAACATGGAATATACGCATGTGGCGCTGGATGTGTATCATGATAGCACACTACCACATTTGCAAGACACTAGAAGAGTCGCACCCATGCACAGGCAACACCCACCACCTATTGTTGCATCACCTCTGGAAGATCCTCCACTTGAACCATAGGAATCGTATGTGTCAATCGAGATAGGTTCCCCTGCACATTCTACAACACTCTCTCTGCATCTCCTCTTGTGTGATCATCTCCTCAGACCCTCCGCCGATGTCATGGGAATCCCTCTAGATGTTATAGACCTACATCTGTGTAGAAAATAAATTATTAATACTTGATACCATACAAAAATATTTCTATTTTTTATTTTTATTAAAAAACACAAAAAAATTAAATATATAAAAACATTTCCTACCAATATCATCGTAGGAGGAACCTGGTGGAAAAGGCATGTCTTGATCCACTCTCTAATTGATCCCATTGTAAGGGTAGTTGTTACACATTATTTTCATCATCCTTATGACCGTTAATGATGTAAGTATATCTGTTGCCTTCAGAGGGGTCAGTGGGCTAAGTTCCTGAAGAGAGAAGGGAGAAGAACTTTTCCTGAGAAAAGAAGTTGCATTTTCCTTTGTAAAAACCCTATAAAAAAGGAATTTTGTAGGCTGCATTATAGATAGGGTGCGAGAATGCCTGATTCTCATAGGTTGCATCATAGCTAGGTTGCGAGGAGTTCGCAGTCTGCTCTATAGGCAGGGTGCGAGAATGATTACACGTGGGAAAAACAAGCGTTTTCTCGAATCTTCTAGAAGGAGAAACTTCCATGGTGAGGTGGCATCCGAATGGTTTGGATCTTACTCACTTTAATGATTTAGTGGGATCATCCTAACCTCCTCACCTTATTCTCTTCAACTTATAAAAGGAGAGGAGCTCTCATGGAGAAAGTTAGTTGTTTTTGGCTTGGGATTGTTAGCTTGGTTAGAGTGGCTTTGAGATTTG
>SNQJ01S0014896.1:31740-45348 GCA_010110895.2 Picea sitchensis | reverse complement strand
GTTGTGTTTTATTGTATGATTCCTTGATCACATACATAGGTTTATATTGAATTTATGCTATTACTATCACTTTGGTTGGTTGCCTTCTTTTGAAGGATCATCATTGTATGAGTGTTGGAACGAAGCTAGGATGTCGATGGTGAGAGGAAGTGGTGTTTAAATGGTATGTCATGTATCCCTCTTTAGTTAGTAAATTCAATATCTAAAAATTAAGGAAAGCGTCATGTTCTGATTTGTTTTGTTCTAGATCTAGGTGGATCTAGGGAGATCATTTAGTGTCCGCAACTACCGATTTATCCGATAATAGTAGTCATAAATGGCTATGACATGTCGACACCACTAGAAAAAGAACTCATCATTGTAGGAGGTTGGCACCCTACCACCTCCTAGCCTCCTCATCACGTCAGTCCACTGTGACATGGTTGGATCACGTTTTCCATGTGTAGTAATCTCTACTCTAGGGCTCAAGCCTGGAACCCTCTCAAAGAAAAAACTACAAAAAATGGATGCAAATCCGAAATTTCTCATTTTCCCTTGTTTGCAATCCGTCAACTGGATTTTCATGTTAGCTAGAAGTGAGGTACACCTGTCATAAACAGTGGGTCTTAAACACTCCACTGCATAGAACATGAGTGGCCTTGATTCCTGGTCCAATTAGGTCGGCCCTGAAATCTGTGTGAGTACAAGCACAAAAATATTTAATCTCAGGTTCTCAATTTCCCTGATCGGGAGTTGGCTTCCTACTTTATCTATGTCTGCAACACAGTGGGTGGAAATGTATTCATCCTTATTCATACCACCCACAACCCCTCAAGCCTTGAGATTCACTACCTCAGCTCGGTGAGACAAGCCTGTGATGAAGTATATATCATCCACTTCAATCCTCAATGGTTTCCCATCGAGGTTGAAGGAATATATCTCCGGATCCCAGTAGTTTATTAGCAACTGGAGTAACCTCACTTGAGCCCTCATTCCCTTGAAAGCCAAAATTTATAAAGGCCACATATTTTTAAATCTTTTGGGGCCCTTGCATCCCTTGCCACTATTGCATCTATCTCTTCATGCTCCCTCTCCCTCCATTCAATCACCATCCCACAAAGGAGAAACCATTTTTTGAGTTAAAACCTTTCAAAATCTTGTTCATGGACTTGTACATGGGATACCTTAGTAACAGTCGCATATAGGGTTGCATATATGTGGGAAGGCTTCGCTTTTACCGTGTATATCGGGTCGTATACGTGACCTGATGAACTATCACCCACGTACGCCCTAATTTCCATATGACGCCCTCTAATACTAAAAAAATAGGGCCTAAAATTGAAATTTAAACCATTGAAATTGAAGTAGAGGGGATGGGCACTTACTTGGTCTAGATGGTTGTTGATTCCATTGATCATAGCTCCTGTAATCGACACTTGAAGATAGTGGGAAAAATGGCTTAAAATGCACTATGTGGGTGAAAAAAATCAAATGGTATGGTAAAATGGTCTATTTTTACTATTAGTAGAAATTTTTTACCCACTTCCCATAGTTTGTGCTAATTTTTTGAGCTTATGGACTAATAGTGCAGTGGAAAGACTTGGTTTTTTATGGTTTTGTCCAGGATTTTTTGCGGTTTCCAACATCATACCGCTCGTTCATGGCTTCGGTAGGTATATTCTTTCACCGACATATAGGATAGGTTTTCACTCCATTTTTCACTCTTGCATCATCCTATGACCCTGATACATACACCCTAGGTACAAACCCATTTATTAGTGACACTGAACCTTCTTACTACTACTAGAAGTGTCATTATTAAGTGGTAGAGGCTTACCACACATGGGTGCCCTAGTTAGAACCTTTATTCCATTTGGTGCCCATGCAGAAGTTATTCCATAGGACCGGGAGTTCCTTATAGTTCCTATATGAATTTGTGTTTGAACCCCATATTCTTACTCACAAGCATTCTCACTGTTACCTATGGGACTCCCCCCGAGTCTTGGTAAAGCTCTTTTCCGACTCTCTAAAAAATTAAAAGATTGTCGAGTGAAACTATCTCTTTCACACTCGTTAAATGTATTTGAAAGGACGTCTATTTGGTATAAGTTTAACCCTTTTTCGGATCAAGTAGACTAATGACGAAAATGGAATACTCTAGTCACCATTGGCTAGAAGAGTTCTCCTGGGTATTATTTTATACTTTTTCGGGCCTAGGATACTAAATATACAAAAAAGGACAGTCTTTGGAGTTAAGTTGTAATCTCATTCCATCATCCTCCTTGTTGTATTGAACCTATTGTCGGTTGTCTCTTTCTCGTCATAATCCTCTTACCTCAGCAATTTACATCACTAGCCAAGCAGATCCTTTTATATATCCTTTGCAGCTTGACACCCTGTACCCTAAGAGGAAACATCCCCTCGAGTGTCCATGCCCTACATGCACTTCCTTGCATTGAGTATAGGTATGTTCCATTGTTTGGAGCTAGTTTCTTACTCACAACACTCGTTTCCTCTCCTATATCATAGCATTTATTTTCCTATGAAAAAAAAAACAAAAGACAGGTGGGAAAATAATATTATATCATATCAGAAATAGTCATGTCGCCTTTGAAAAGAGCACAAACTTTTGATTCCATTGTCATACAAAGTTTTGTATTAGCATGACCTTAGGAAGCTAAGCTCATTACATAGAGTTTACTCCTCCGACTGGTTATTCTTCCAATCCCTATGGAGATTTTGTTGATGCCTCATGCATCACGAATTTTTATCATTAAGTCTATGTTGCCTGAGTTATACATATGTCTCATGCTTTTTTTCAAGGAAGTCTATAAGCTTGTGTTGTCAATTTCTCATAACTCTTGAATTTCATGTCAATCATACCCTCAGTTTATCTCAGAGTCACATGAAATTGTAGTCCTACCATGCACCCTGGTCCTACTTTCATTATGGGTAGGTAACATTGAACCCAACAGTTGACATCTCCTCATTGGTTTCTGACTGGGGGGTTTCCATTGTGTTCGAAGGAAAGAAATATATCCACACATTGGGATTCATGCAATGTCTTATATTCCATTAGCCTTATTGGTGGTTTCCTCACCTTTGTCGGTAGTTTTCCTTATTGGTTGTTATTCAGAGGGTCTCTTTTGTGCACTACTTGCATCTAGTGCATGCAAGGGATGCATAGGGTCATTGGTTTGTGATTATCCTATTCATTCGATATCCTCCTAATAATCAAGATATTGCTTTTTACCTCATGCCGAATGACGAGAGATGCCCTAATGATCTCCTTTCAGCAGGTCTCCTTCCATCTACTTCAGCTCATCTATTCTCAAAATGAGACCAAGAGTCATATGAGTACTTAGAGGCTTGCAGTCATTAGTGGCAGTTTCTTCTGCCATCGAAAGTTAGGAACACATAAATGTCTCCTAATCAATGGATTCTTCAATTGTTCGACCTCAACACGCTTATTCACACTTGTAGAATTTACTTGGCGCCTTGATACCTACTTTCATTATCGGTAGGTTGTCTCGTGTTTGTTAACGATATACCTTAATGACCGATAATCAAACGAAGTCTCATTGTGTTTGACCTCAACTACTCTATTCACATGATGTAGACTTACACCTTCAGCAGATAGTGTAGAAGACCTACAACTTACAGGAGCATCATTCCTAATCTGTTGGACCAATACTTCTATGACTTCAATGATCATGGGAGATCAGATTGTACTCCATTTTATATAGATATCTTCAAATTGTTTTTGAGATTGGATTCCATTGTTCCTTGTTTGTGACTATGACATCCTATGGCATATGTCTGCTTTGTATTGCCTATTCATGGCCATGAAAAACTATTTGATATATTTCCACATGGATCTATAGTGTAATTCAGATTGGTAGCCATGTGTACAAAGTCATTATGGATTGTAATATTCTCTTGAGTAACTAGTACTTCCAGATGCATCTCCATTACTCCACTTCTGGGAATTATAATGTATTTCAGCCATCACAGATACTCCTTTGACCTCACATATTAAGGGGAATCTATTACAAAAAAAATTGCCTCACCCAATGCAACTTTCTTGGATGACCTTTCCATTTCCCTATGCAGACTTGAAGTCCCCTTTTGTACCTTCCAGAGATTAAAAAAGCATATTTTTCCACATATATGTGCCCTATCAATTATACAACAAGCGTATATGAAGGTTTCTCCACTACAACCCATGTACATCGGGTTTGGTGCTAAAAATTAAAAATAATGTCGGGTTTCCATGCCA
The DNA here is from genome assembly GCA_010110895.2 of Picea sitchensis. Taxonomy (NCBI): domain Eukaryota; kingdom Viridiplantae; phylum Streptophyta; class Pinopsida; order Pinales; family Pinaceae; genus Picea; species Picea sitchensis. Next base: position 41,090 of record SNQJ01S0014896.1, on the reverse strand, counting down.
TGTCATGATATCCATGGTCCTTGACCTTCCATATACTGGAAACTCTCTGAATCGACCCTTCGGTTCCATTCGAAGGCTATAAATTGAGCCATATCCAAGCGTTGAAAAAAAGAACAATTCAACTTGGAGAGTAAAGACACTCTGGAGAAATTTCAATTCATATTGAGTCTGCGTCCTTTTGTCCTTAAAATTCTAAACTCCTTGTTCAACCCCCAAGCTCTTCCTTCTTTGTGATGGAGAACCTCATTCACTCCTTTATATGATATTTCCTTTGGTGGAGGATTGAAGTGGTGGAGGCCCAACTAGAGGGACTTAGTTTCTCGGTTCTGATATGTGTTGTTACGAAGTTTTTCACCTATGTACTTATGTTGATTATTTTAATAGAAATACGCTTTTCTCGTCCAATTGATATCTTGCAAATATTTGAATTCTTATTCCATGGGATTACTTTTCATCTATGTTAATGGATTATTCTAATATGTATGCTAACATTATATAGTATCACCATATTCTTGCGTATCTTGGTTGTTGAGGAAAAGTTGTAGGTATAAATATTTGGGTTGCATGCTCAACGGTGGTCTTCGTCGAACGTCCAGACGAGGTAGGCTCCTGGCCTTATCTTGTTAGCATTTCATTTATATAACATAATTGGGATTAGAGTTTATTTATGCATGTCATTCCATCTATTGTGATCTACCCCTTGCCATAGAGATATTTTCCTCGTAACAACAACCCTCAACAAAATGACGTTATTTTTTATGAAGAGGTAGCCTTCAACAGATCTAGATAATCTCATATGCAGATTGATAGTGAGGAGTAGGAGGTTCCGAAGGATGGGGGTACAGATCCCTCTATTCTAGTTTTTCATCCTTCAGACTATGAGGAAGAATCAGTAGAGACAACACAGCCAGTGGATCTACCTAGAAATGTTGTAGTGACCATGAAGAGGCCATCATGGCTTCGTGACACTTTACATGATGCAAAGAGACATGCACCTCCCATTGGTACTTTCATAGAGAGAAAATGACCTCAGAGGTTGTGGGGATAAATATATGCACTAATAGTTCCTACATTCAATTATCAACCATGGCTCGTAAGCTTCGAGGTGCAGGCACAGGAAATGCAGGATCAGAGCCTAGTCTAACCTAATCTAAAGCCAACAAAACAATTTCAAACCCACACTGTAGGAAATTAACACTAAGGATTCATCACTGGGAGATATGAATAACTTAGTGCTATAAAGGCTTAGATCACAGTCTTTCATTCACTCAGGGTGATGTTCATGTGATTAATCGTGAGTATCTTACTTAATTTTTATGTCCTTCAATGATTATTTCCTATAGTCGATCCACACTTAAATGCAATAAAATAAACAAGCAAATGGAAATGAAATTCATGATAGAAACTAACAACTTAGAAAGAATTCCAACGCATGAAGGCCATATCTCATGAGTTAGACCTTTAATCTATCTGTTGGTGATTGAAGCTATGTGAAATTAAAGTGCAAGGAATCCAAAGGTACAGGAAAATAAAGCAATCTGAAAATGACTTATAAACAAATGAATCTAAAACTCCAAGACGGTTCTTCAAATGGCTACAACAAAAATAATGAAATATACCTAACAGAATAATGGATCTACTGAATGAATGAAAATATGTAAAATTGATCTATATGAAGATGAGTAGATGGAAGGAAATGCACTCTGTGTTTTTCATGTTCAATGGATTGCAGATGTGATAAAATATTCTAATCAATTCCAAGAACAGAATTTTAGAGTGAAAGTAGAGGAATATAAGAGGAATGGTTTTAACTCTTTGTGTGTCTTATATTATTGGACTAATGAGAAAACTTCACAAAGAATTATTGAGTGCTAAAATAGAAATGATCTACCTTTGCAACTAGTCTCGAAACAACTCAGATCTGGGCGCAATTGATTAGAGAGGGTTTATGTTTATGGATGTAATGTTGGGTATGATGGAATTGAGTTCTTGTGAATGTAATTTGAGGTATGGTTTAATTAATTTGTATGAAGAAAATGGAGGCATGATTAAGAGAGGGGATAATAATGGGATAGCAGTGAATTGGAAGAGGGAATCATGGTCAAAGTGTAGTGAGTTTGGAAAAATCACATGGTTGTAAGTTGCAATGATGATTTGGGAAATGCAATGACTAAAAACATAATATTTAGAACCAAGATCTGCAACCCAATTTGAAGGTGCATTGAGATACAATTTGGGGTGATCTTGAACATATACTCATACTCTATAATCAAATTCCACATTGAGTGGATCAGACTGCTAGCAGTAAGTGTGTTAGAACATAATAAACATAAAACAAAGAAGCAAAAGAAGGAAGTGATAAATACAATGTCAGAGATGGAACATTATTGCATACAATTGAAGAATTAATATTGAGTATTTAATGAACCTGAATTCATAAAACTAAATCAAATTGCAATCACACAAAGGATGAATTCGAATTAAAATGTAAGTAAGCTAGAAATGCAATTAACTAAATCCTAATTACTATGAAAATTAAATAATAAACAAGACCAACACATACCAGGTTGAGGGGGCCCTACCTCACCTAGCATGTGTGGCTAGAGAGGATTACAAAACCAAGGAGTAATCACATTCAATGACTCATAACATCAACACTTCCTTCTTCAATTCAAATTAAAAAATTTACAACACTTTTCTTATGGATCAAAATCTCCCCATATGAGAACATACTAACATAATGATGATAATCCTTCCTCCTTTTCCCTCAGTCTCATGAGGCTTATTTATACATGAAGAATCATTGAGGAGTGGATGGGACCGAATCCCAATGCTCAGCTTTCAAATTTTACATTTTTAGGCAGAAATCCCAAAAATTTGGGTTTTATTGTAATTTGGGCAGATTGGAGTTAGGGATCCACCCATATCTTCCAAACTAAATCACATTTTGAAAAAGTGGTCATGTATTACCCAATTTTCCACATTCTAGACAAAACCCATTTCGTAGAATTTCTAGATCTAATGCCATCTGCATGGAAATCGAGGCACAATTTGGCAGTTTGAGATTTTTGTTATTTTTTCCAGAATCATTCCCCTTGAGATGGAGGTCCACACGTGTGACCTGGGTGAATTTTTACCCATGTGTCTACATGTAAACGTTGCTCTAGACAAAACCCATTTCTCCGATTTTCCTCTAGAAGCTTTCCAAAATTTCGAACTATATCTGGTACCGAATGGTTGTTGATGATGGTACTAGATGAGCACAACATTGGTACTGGACGAGCGCAGAATAGGTATCGGACGAGATGAGTACCAGATGACATGGAGTGTGGGTACCAGATGACTATGCAAGTACCGGTTGACTATAGAACCTTCTGGTACCGGATGACTTGGAGTGTGAGTACCGAATGACCTCCAGTGTGAGTACCGGACGACTTCCAGTGCAGGAACAGGTTGTTTGGACATAGAAACATAGGATTAAACCATCACCAGCAAAACTATTGTATAATCATCCTTTTAATCACTAAAAATATGGAAAATTATGTATTAACCACATAGGATTTATAACAAGAGATAATGGCGGTTTATGGTGTAATTAGTGATATATTATTGATGAAATGTGGGGAGAAGGTGTAATGATGAGTGTATTTGTATGGCGGAAAATATGAAAAAATTGGAGCCCAACACACCCCCAAACACAAGTATTTGCATGTCCTCATGCAAACAAAGTGAATAACTTATGATACTCTTCTTATAGATTTATGTGACATTGTTTTTTTTGTGTAGGTGTTGATTCTTATGGAATGACACTTTGAAAACTATCACGGATTGAATTTCAGAAAGAGAAACGAAATTATCATAAAAATGGAGGACAAGTCATGGATGGGGTATCAGAGTGATGGTGAATGGTGTGCATGTGGAGAATGGTTTATAAAATGATGGTGATGGTGGTCATATGAACTTGGACGCCTTTATACTCTGTATCTTACATCAATTTTAAGACCAATGTTTACTTTGTGGTTCTTTGTTTGGATAAGAAACAATGATTTCATCCTCTTTGAGATGACTTAAGAATGCTTTATGATGTACAAAGAGAAGATACTATAAATGTTTTTTTGTATTGTTATACCACATATTTCCTTTTAATTACTTGGTCTTATCATCAGAGTATATTGTTCATTATGACAAGTGGAGTGAAGATGTAGGGTTTACTGAGTACTTGTGATAATGCATAGTGGAGTGTGGAGTGGGTAATAATGGTTATGCATCATGTTTTCCAAGTTCTTATTAAATTAAAAATATTTGTACCAGTTTTACCACAAGTTACCCTTGCTTTGAATTCTAATGCATGTTGAAGTGGAAACTTTGAAAAACAGGACGAAATTTATGCAAAATCATGATGTAGACTGTTGAAATTTGAAGATGAAGTGGAGAAAGCCTAATAACTGATGGATATATAGGAGAGAGTTGATGAATGTTGATCTACTAAGATTCATTATGTCTCTCTCTCCCCCATGCCTCCTGGTTTGCATGTCCTCATGCAAACTCTTATTAGCAAAAAAATTGTTGCAAGACGAAAGACGACTATGTGGAACTGGTGCATGTGGACTAAAGGATAGAAATGAAGTATTCTCAAGCTGAGAGATGATGAAAATATCCTGTAAAAATTACCCTCGAAAAAGATTTAAATTTCTATATTGTTGGTACATGAACCTACTGGCTTCTGTACCAGCACTACCGGAACAGAAAAATCTAAAAGAACTTAAACCAATATTGTTATTATGAGAGAAGAAATATACATTGATGTCATGCTTAAAGAAACAACCAGAACTTAAACTTTATTCTTTCTTACAAATTTGGAAATGAAATTTATTTTAAAATATTACAAGCATAAAGGAAATTCTTAAATTACTTATTACATATGATTTCATCAATCATCAACAGTTGTATGCTCAAGAAACCATGTTAATTTTGATGGGGGATTTTTCCTCTCATCCTTGAACAGGAAAAAATGAGGAGATAAGTGGTCTTTAATAAATGAGAAACCAATAGGAAACTAGTCATCCCTGTTTAATTTCTCAGAGAATTTTTGTCATTCAAGTAATATTGATAAATTTTGCATTTGAGTTTATTAGACTCCTATACTTATGGGTCCCACCTCTAGGACAATGACAACCTTGGTATGCATGACGGGGTCTTAAGACCATCTTATGGACATTCTCAAATGGAAATTAGATGAGGTACATTAGCCTTTTGTTCAACCATGCATGCTTCTTCTTAAGGATTTACAAAAGTGTATTTTTCATACGAACAAATATAGATTAGGCATAATGAAAGACATCAAAATCAGAACCCATTTCCAGGAAGCCTGTTTAGTACTTCGATGGGGTAATTTTGACATCTAAGAAATATCCTTCCCAAGCCGAATGCCCCATTGCCCACATGCATGTTCAGTACCCTGATGGGTTTTCCTAGTTATACCACAGGTCAGTACCCACTGCCAGTAGACCTATTCAGTATCTCGATGGGTTAGCCTCTTACACCCATTTTCCATTAAAGGATCTTGTCCCAATCTTTACCCTTAAGATAAAATTTATAGATTTATTTTGCATGGGTGAATGGGGAAGCATCTTTGAAAACCTTTTTACAGGATGGGATGGTATTGAGTTGGAAGATATTTTATAGATTTCCAATAAAAGATTGTTCGTGTCAAAAATAGACTTATGTATTGAGATTAGTCAAAAGACATATCATGGTCAAACTTACTTAATGTTTGGTGGATGAAGCCATGAGAGAATGACCTAAAGGTGCCTCTAGTCCCCAAGTTCATCTTCTTTATATAAGATTGTGTTCCCTCACAGGAGGAAGTTTCAGTCACTCTCTTGCTACTATTTGAGAAGAATGCTTGAATAACAAGTTTTGATATGAAAATAGGATGTACAAGTTACGTATGGGCATCATTATGCAGACCTTAAGGATTTTTTAAATCCCCATAATATTTTAAAGATTAGGCTTATGCGCATCTGTTATTATTAATAATCAGAAATCTGCATGTAATAAGAAGATGAAATATCTTAAGTTGTTTTGGTTTTTGATGTTAGATCACCAATATTATCTTCATATCATTTCATTTATTTGAAAAGAAACACGAAAATATGCTACATTTATTTAGAACTAGGTTAACTAACATGCAACTTTTACTCTATCATATCTAAGAACAAGAAATTATGTTTCACATGTAAGAATATTTCCAATGTAACCATGTGTGTAACAGCTTTAGAAATACATTCATACTCGAGTTTGAAAGATAAGATTTAATGTATACCAAAGTATGAAGAACCAACTGCTTTGATGATGATGTGAAGAGTTTTTTAAGAAGAGAGTGGTGTTTCAATCTGGTTGTCATCTGGAACCAATGTTCAATATAGTCATGATGTTCTTGGTTCACTTCCTCATTTAGGCCACTTTGCATGTCTCCCTCTGTCATGCGAGGCATATCATCTTCTTTCGAATAATGAGTCTCGTCAGTGCATGGAGGATCTTCAAAGTCATATCAAAAAATATTCGATCTCAGGTTCTAATGGTGTCCCTCCATCGAATGTGGTCCATGTTTTTTTCGGTCTCCTCGATAGATTGACAAAGGGAATCAAAGGATACTTCTATATATTCTTGTGGAGGCAGAGCGACATTTAAGTTCTTGACTACTGTCAAGATTTTTTCTTCCTGAGAGGCTGAGATTGAGATACTAGCTACTGCTAGGATTTGAGAGAGTTCTGTTAAACTCTTGATCATCTTTGAATTCTTTTTGATGGTTTATGGGTCCTATTTCACACATGGATTAATGTAGAGGGGGGGTTCTTACAGTGCCCAAAAACATTTTAAAAATCCTAAAGAAATAAAAAGAAGCAAGCTAAAAGAAAATGTAAGAAAACCAATTATATACTTGAAGCACCATCATGCTACTAGGACCCTATTGTCACCAAGTTATCTATTCACACAAGTTAGCTTCTCTTCTCATATATATAAAAAATGGCTAATGCTAATAAAATAAAAATTATAACTACTAAAAGGAATAGGACAACCTAACTTTGGAGCAACCCCACTAAAGTGGATGCATGGGCTCTTCCCTCACATCTTACCATCTTCTCTCTGCCTTTAGGTTGTCCTTAAAAGCACACCACACTTGAATCAAAATAAACACACTTGCATGAAAGGAACAGTCAAGGCTTTGGAGAAACAAAACCAACCTACCTATGCTCTAATACCTTTATCACCTCCTCGACAACGGTGCCAAAGTGTGGGGCTAAATATATGCCCTAATCATTCCCACAATTAATTGTCAACCAGGGCTCGTAAGCTTTGAGGTGCAAGTGTAGGAAACGCAGGATCATACCCTAGTCTATCCTAATCTAAAGCCGGAAAAACAATCTTTAAACCCACACTGTAGGAAATTAACACTAAGGATTCATCACCGGGACGTAGGAATAACTTAGTGCTATAAAGGCTTAGATAAGAGTCTTTCATGCACTCGAGGTGATGTTCGTGTGATTAATCGTGAGTATCTTACTTAAGTTTTTTTTCCTTCAATGATTATTTCCTATAGCAGATCTGCACTTAAATGCAATAAAAGAAACAAGCAAATGGAAATGAAATTCACGATAGAAACCAACACCTTAGGAATAATTCCAACATGGGAAGGCCATATCTCATGAGTTAGACCTTTAATTTGTCCATTGGTGATTGAATACACATGAAATTAAAGTGCAAGGAATCCAAGGCTACAGGAAAATAAAGCAATCTAAAAATGACTTATAAAAAAATGAAGCTAAAACTCCAAGACAATTCTTCAAATGGATACAAGAACAATAATGAAATCTACCTAATGGTAATGGATCTACTGAATGAATTAAAATATGTGACAATGATCTATATGAAGAGGAATAGATGGAAGGAAATTCACTCTGCATTTTCTGTGTTGAATGGATTGCAGATGTGATAAAATCTTCTAATCAATTCCAAGAATAGAATTTTAGAGTGAAAGTAGAGGAATATAACATGAATGGTTTTAATTGTTTGTGTATATTATATTATTAGACTAATGAGAACAATTCACAAAGAATTATTGAGAGCTAAAATGGAAATGATCTACCTGTGTAACCAGTCTCGAAAAAACTCAGATCTGGGTGCAATTGATTAGAGATGGTTTATGTTTATGGATGTAATGTTGGGTATGATGGAATTGAGCTCTTGTGAATGTAAGTTGAGTTATGGTTTAGTCAATTTGTATGAAGAGAATGGAGGCATGATTATGACAGTGAATAAAAATGGAATAGCAGCGAATTGGAAGAGGGAATCATGGTCAAAGTGGAGTGAGTTTGGAAAAAGGATATGGTTGTAAGTTGCAATGATGATTTGGGAAATGCAATCAGTAAAAACAAAATATTTAGAATAGAGATCTGAAACCTGATTTGAAGGTACCTAGAGACACAATTTGGGGTCATCTTGAACATATACTCATACTATGTCATCAAACTGCACAATGGGTGGATCAGACTGCTAGCAGTAAGTGTGTTAGAACATAATAAACATAAAACAAAGCAACAAAAGAAGGAACTGATAAATACAATGGTAGAGATGGAACATTATTGCATAAAATCGAAGAATTAATCTTGAGTATTTAATGAACCTGAATTCATAAAACTAAATCAAATTGCAATCACACAAAGGATGAATTGGAATTAAAATGTAAGTAAGCTAGAAATGCAATTAACTAAATCCTAATTACTATGCAAATTAAATAATAAACAAGACCAACACATACTAGGATGAGGGGACCCTACCTCACCTAGCATGTGTGGCTAGAGAGGTTTACAGAGCCAAGGAGTAATAATGTTCAATGACTCATAACATCAACACTTCCTTATTCAATTCAAATTCAAAAATTTACAACACTTTTCTTATGGATCCAAATCTCCCCATATGAGAACATACTAACATAATGATGATAATCCTTCCTCCTTTTCCATCAGTCTCATGAGGATTATTTATACATGAAGAATCATTGAGGAGTGGATGGGACCGAATCCCAATGCTCAGATTTCAAATTTTACATTTTTAGGCAGAAATCCCAAAAAACTGGGTTTTATTGTGATTTGGGCAAATTCGAGTTAGGGATCCATGTTGGTTGTGGAGCCTGATTATCTTCCTGATTTAGAGGTCCTTGCTTTCAGCCATGTTTATACCCCATGAAGTATTTACACCCTAGAAGTATGTACACTCTTTCACGCGGGGGAGTGCAGAGGGGGGGTACCCCCTCTGCGGGGTCCAGGGGGGCTATCCCCCCGACTGGG
>SNQJ01S0014896.1:14992-31521 GCA_010110895.2 Picea sitchensis | reverse complement strand
GCTGGGGGGTCAGGGGGCAAGCGGGCCCCCAACGGGGGTTCGGGGGCGAAGCCCCCAAAGCAAAAATTGCCTTGTAAAAGTATATTGTAATTTCATTGTAAATATGGACCGTTCATTATAAGGTCGCAGATCTAATGGTAGAGATTATGTTAGGGTTTTTTGCCCTAGAAGGAAACCCTCTTTTATGAGGGAAATGTATCGCGGCTATGGTTGATGGTGAACATTGTATTCTGAGAGAGGAGACTGTGAGAGAAAGAAGAGGAAGTTACTACGAGTTTTGATGTAGGTTGTATCCCTTCATTTGTTGGATAATAATAAAGGAAGGACTTGGCAATTTCTCTGGTGGACGTAGCCCACACTGGGTGAACCACGTAAATCTGTGTCTCTCTTGTATTGTGTGTCTTCTGTGTTTTGTTTCTGCATTTGTTTTATTTAATTGCTCCGCGGTCCTGTTTTTCTAACAATCCACCCATATCTTCCAAACTGATTCTCATTTTTAAAAAGTGCCCACAATTACTCAATTTTCCACATTATAGACAAAACCCATTTCGTAGAATTTCTAGATCTTAGGCCATCTGCATGGAAATCGAGGCGCAAGTTGGCAGTTTGAGATTTTTGCTAATTTTTGCAGAATCATTCCCCCTGAGATGGAGGTCCACACATATGATTTGGGTGAATTATTCCACTCATGTCTACATGTAAACATCTCTTTGAACAAAACCCATTTCCTCGAGTTTCCTCTAGAAGCTTTCCAAAATTTCGAACTATATATTACCAGACGGTTGTTGATGATGGTACTAAACGAGCACAACATTGGTACTGGACGAGAGCAAAATTGGTATTGGGTGAGCTGAGTACCAGATGACATGGAGTGTGGGTACCATATGAATGTGTAGGTATCGATTGACTGCAGAACCTTCTGGTACCTAATGACTTGGAGTGTGAGTACCGGATGACCTCGAGTGCGGGTACCAGGTGACTTCCAGTGCGAGAACATATTGTTTGGACATAGAAAAATAGGATTAAACCATCATCAGAAAAACTATTGTATAATCATCATTTTAATCACTAAAAATATGGAAAATTATGTATTAACCACATAGGATGAATAACAAGAGTTAATGGAGGTTTATGGTGTAATTAGCGATATACTATTGATGAAATGCGGGGCGAAGGTGTAATGATGAGTGTATTTGTATGGTGGAAAATATGACAAAACTGGAGCCCAACACACCCCCAAACCCAATGATTTGCATGTCCTCATGCAAACAAGGTGAAGAACTTATGATACTCTTCTTATATATTTATGTGACATTGTTTCTTTTGTGTAAGTGTTGATTCTTATGGAATGACACTTTGAAAACTATCACGGATTGAATGTCAAACAAAGAAACAAAATTATCATAAAATGCAGGACAAGTCGTCGATGGGTTATCAGAGTGATGGTGAATGGTGTGTGTTATCATATGAATTTTCCTTGGGTCTTTTATCCCTTAGGTTTAAATTTTTATCCTTTAGATTTTAGGTTTGCTTTATTTGTCTTCTTGTGATTTGCTTAGGTTAATAAAGACTTGGTTTTTGGCTCACTTTTGGCCCACACATAGATTTTAAGCCTAGGTTCATTTTATGGTTTATGTCTTTCACCCACCTTTTGACTTGACACCAATCATAATCGACCCCATGATGCTAATGACTTGAAACATCACTCCATACACTCATACTCTTTATCCTTTCCATGTTGTCCTTATGTCCATTAAAGGGGGGTCAAATCAAATTTTGAAAAAGGCGCTGCCAACTCACTAGGATTTTCTGTAGCGCACCTTTGTCCTATGCTCTTTACAATAATTAGTCATAATCAGCTGAGGTCATGATTTCTCTAGTTTTCAGCGCACTTGTCGTTAAAAGAGAATATTGATATTTTCTCATTTATGAGCTTGCTAACTGTTTAAGCAATTGAATTTTTCTCCCAAGATCGGCGTTGCTGAAATCTCTAGTTCAGACCAACTAGAAATTGCGCTACAGGATCGACTGTCAAAGATCAATTGGAGGTTGAGGTGGATGTAGAAGTTCCAAATCTTGTTGTAGATCCTCCATTATCAGTCACCATCTCCAGGTATTCCGTGAGTCCTCTCAATTGCATGGAAAAGTCTTAAGATACCCCTGCCTCGGCTTTTGGTAGTGCCCAATGTTGTAGACTTCATCCTCTCTCATTCATTTTCACCTGTAGCTCTTTTTCCACAGACTTTGTATCCATTTGCCACCTAGATTTCACTTATTCTAGAGGTCAATTCATTCGCCTCTGAATCTTGAATACCCATTCAATCACTTGGCCTTTGTGTGCACACTATGCTACAGAAAGTCGTTGCTAAAACTACGCTACAGATCCCCTGTCTCATGTGATTTGTTTTACTTGGACTGGTCAATGCTATATTTTGTATTCAAAGACCCATGCATTAGCCTCTTCTATTCAATTTATCATCATTCATTCATCTTAATATATGTTTCTAGTGATTGGAATAAGTCCCTACCCTTCCAAAACTTTGATGACCATGGTGTGCTGACATAAAACTGAACAGTGCATCCCTGCCTTCCTTAACTCAGAGATTCTTTTTCTCCATTTTAAAGAAAAATCCATCAAATCAATCTATTGTTAATTCAAGGTGAGTTGGATGAAAATCCTTGAGAGTGAGCAACCATTATCCACTGTCATTTCTCATTTGATATTTTCCTCTGTTTGTCTCCTTTACCCCTCACTACACCACAACCTTTGATCCCCTATTTATATCCATGGAGACACCTCAAAGGAAGAAGTATCACAAGGGAGGGAGTGTGGTCAGGACTGAACCTTCTGACATGCACCTGTTTTATGTTGAGCCAATGGTCAAGGAAGTTTTTCAAAGTGTTGTATGCCTCTCTTTTTTCCAAAACATGCAGAGGTGACACCCTAAAGTAGCAAGGCAGTTTTCATTACACTTTGATGGAATTAAGACTAAGGTGGGAAACCTTGATTTTGAGGTATCCAAAGCCTCTATTGCGGCAGCCACTGGGATATCTAATAATGGTGAGAGGTGGTTTAAATCCATGATCCTCAATGCTACCTTTTCCAAGGACTTCCTCAAACCAGACTATCATACAAACAATTTGTCTAAGGGAGTGCCTAGAAGCCACCTAGTTGAAGGCTTTGATAAAATGTTGAAGATCATCCATAGATAATTTACATGTGAGGGAAGGTTTAACTTGTTATACCAGTATCATATAAGACTCTTGCTACATTTTACTAGTAATGATGCAATGAATATCCCTTTTTATCTTTTGAGGAGCATGGGAAATATGTTTAATAGAGTCCAAGCCAAGTCCAAGGTTGTTGACACTAGTGTCTTTCACTCTGGGTTGATCAGGATGTTGGTGATGGAAGAATTGAAGAATATGAACATGCATTGGGAACAATTCATTGGCTCTACCCATATGAAGATAGATATATCCTCTACTCCTCAGTCTAGGATGCAGAGCCCTTTTCCATCTAGTAGTGTTTCCCCAGCAGGAACAAGCAAGAAGAGAAAAATAAAAGTCACTACTCAAGACAAAGAATCCCTCAAGGAAATTAAATAAGAAGAGAGGGAGGTTCATCATTCTCCACAGAAGTATTTTTCACCTCCTCCTGTACCTAAATTGGAGGAAGTCCCTTCATCCACCAAATCCACATCCAAGAGGGGAAGAAAGTTTCATTTCCTTTCACCTGCTCCAGCAGCTAAGATCAGAATCATAAATCCTTTTACTAGATCATCAACACTTAAGGAAGTTGTTGAAGTATAAGTCTTACCCAAGGATTCAGCTCCAAGGAAAGAGAAAGATAAGGGTAAAGGCATTGATAAACCTATTGAGGTGATCAACATTAGCACTCCGCCTAGTAATCCCACTTTCAAAATATTGATCAGACAGCTCAGGGAGGCTAGGAATGAGGTTGCTCGTTTGAAAGAAGAAAGTTTGACTGGGATAATCAAGATGAAGGAGCTCATGGATATGTAAATTGAAACCCTTGATATGGAAAAATTTTAAGCAAGAAGAGCCATGCCTCTCCATAGGCAACTTAAGAACCTCTACAAGAAAAACAGAAGCTTTCAGTCCCAAAATAGAAAAATCAAGGAGGAATTGCAACATTTTAAGGATGAACTAGCACATAGGAACTTAAATGTTATGGTAGAAGTTGCAATTGAAAGAGATGAACCAGCAGTTAAGAAAATTACACCTACAGTCAAGAGGAATATCCTTGCAAAGGAGAAAGATGTTGCTATGGCAGAGGGAAATTTTCCTGTAACAAGGAGGAGTGCTAGATGTATGAAGTAGTTGGGGGATGACAGATCCATTTTTGTGGGTGGTATATTTTTGAAAATGTAAGGTGATCAAGGAAATTATAGTTTTTCCACCTATACATGCATCTACAGGCTCCTAGTCCATCAGCTAAGTTTTTGTGCTTTTGAAATATTGGTCTCATCACACATAAAAAACACATGCATTCTATAGCGCCATGGCGCTACGAAATCGTTTATATAGTATGTTCTACAAATTGCGCTACCTAAGATGATACAAAATATCCTAGCTGAACTACAAAGTGGTGCTACCAAGTTTGCAGAATGCTACAAAATATCCTAGCTGAAATTAACAGTGGTGCTACAAATTTTGTAGGACTGTGTCAACAATGGCGCTACCAAATCTGCAAAACCATTTGATTGATGGCACTACCAAATCTGTAGAGCTACACAGGATTGGCGCTACGGAAACTGTAGACCTATTTTAGGAGTGCCTCAATGAAATCTATAGAGTTGTTTAGGAGGAGGTGCTATGAAATCTGTAGAGTTGTTTTGGAGGAGGCGCTATGAAATCTGCATAGTTTTTTTGCAAAGAGTGCTATAGAAATTGCTACCAAATGCGCTACTGAATGGTGGTACGAACTAGCCTTTGCAATCAAATGATTTGAATTCATGACTCCTTCTTGATTGTTGATGATGTGGAGAGAAGAAAGGATTATAGGTGGAAACATGGAGGCAGTATACGAACACTGGAGGAAACTTGGCACTAAAAAGGAATGTGCCTAAGGAAGGAGACATATCATTTAATTCTTGTTGGAGTAGTTGTCAACATGGCTCCTAAGTTGTAGCAGTTTGTTAAAATATGTTAGCACAGGTGTTAGAATTTTAGTTGTTTTGAAGAATCCTAGGTTGAGAAGGCCATCTCACACCTCTAGATGATGTATTTCCTATTTTGATTATAAATACATCTTCTAAATGATTAGAGAGGTTCAAATGGTTGAGTTGGGCTCCCTGATTGTAATATTTTTGACTAAGTAGATTGTTCTGTGGTTATGTATTGGACTTGAGACTTTTTTATTAATAGAAGTCAGTTTCTCTTTATATCATCTTGTTGCCTCTTATACTGAAGTACTCATGATTGGATGATCCATATGAGATTTTTATGGTTGTGTTGATGAATGTTTGATTATAGTACTTCTATGATGTTCTTCAGTGTTCTTTAACTTTAAATTCAATAAGTTCTTGTGTTTGAGTTTTTCTTCCTTTGGTTGCTTGAAGACTTGATGTCAATAGCATAACTTTACACCTCCCTCACTAAGTCTTCCTCCTATTCACTGTTACTACAAAACACTGACTGAATCTAATCGAAACCTCATTTTCTTATGCATGCTAGCCTAGATTTATGACTTAAACATTATTATTATGAGTCTTTCCCATTTGACCTTTAATCACTCATTTACATTTACACATATTTTGATGGGTATTGGGATTATCCTCTTTGCAATTTGAGGGTGATTCTCAGTGCTAACATTATTAGCATCGTTGTCTGGGAATGAATTGAAGACATTTAGTTGGGATTGAATGAGAAAGCACTAATTCTAAAGGTGCATTAGAAATCAATACATTGAAGATTGCAGCTTGCACCTGGCGAATCCATTGTTTCAGTTGTGGCTCCTAAAGGCAGACACACGAGGTCCACTCCACATTTACCTCTGGCAACACCTGAAGCTGACCCAAAGAATATTCTCAAAAAAGGAAAGGATTCTCAAGAAGGCTTTTCAACTCCTATACCAGGTACTTCTGGTCATTCGTATGATTCTACTTTTAAAACTCCAGTAGCCATATCTAACCCTCCTATTTTACCTTCTACTAAAGTTTCTAGAAGTTTAGATTTTGAAACTTTCCCTATTGAATATTCATCTTTTATCCCTCAAGTCAAGGAAGAAATTTTTTAAACCCTTGTTTCCTCTTGAATATTTTCCTACTTTGGGTTTTCCTACTCCTCCTCCTATCAAAGTTACTGAGACTAAAAAAGATGAAACCCCTTCTCCCTTGGACCCTGTTTCATTTTCCCCAAAGGCTCAAACACTTCCTCTAAAATATGATACTTCTCTATCCTTATCCAAGTTCTCTCTTTCCCCTCAAACCCAAACTGCAGTTACAGTTGTCAAAGCTCCATCTCCCCCTTCTTCTCCTATAGTTCACAACCCCATGGTAGGTGTTAATGCTCCTAGAAATAGGATGGATGCCATAGTGGCTTCTAGGTATTTCCATATTATCTTACCTCAACCTATGAATGCTCTCCTAGTTGGAGACTACCTTAAGTACATGCCCAAGTTTACTAGGAAGGAAGACACAACTGCAAAACAACACCTTGCAGCCTTCTATAGTTATGCAGATAATATTAACATTGAAAATGAAGATGTGTGGATGAGAGTATATGTACAGAGCCTTGATGGTGAGGATAGGAAATGGTTTAGGGGTTTGAATCCTGGATCTATTGCTGGGATTGAAGCTTTGGATGATGCCTTCTTGAGGCATTGGGGGGATAAAAAGGATTTCCTTTATTATATTACAGAATTTGGATCACTTAAGAGGAAAGAAGGGGAATATGTTTCTGACTTCTCCAAGAGATTCAATAAAATGTACAATGATATTCCCACTAAAATCAAGCCTATATAAACCTCTTACAAGATTACCTATGTGATTTCTGTTGACCCTAAGTTCTGCCTCCTATTGAGAGAAAGAAGATCTACCTCTTTAGCCCAAATGCAAGATGCATCCTTAGAAGTAGAATCCAATATATTGGCAACTGACAAAATTAGGGGAAATTCTGATAGAGATAGAAGGAAAGGAAGGGCTAAAGCTTCAACCTATGAATCCCCTATTGTCCACCCTCAGGTTGACGAACTTACAAAATTGGTAAAATCACTTTCTGATGAAATGGAGAAGTTGAAACTTGAAGGAAAAGATAACTATAGAAACACATATAATGCTGACAATAGAGGTAATTTCAGAAGACCAAATAATGCCCCTCGGGTCCTCCAAAGAGATCCAAGAAATAGAGATAGGTATGATCAAAAAATTCAAACCCCTCTACATAACAACCTTGTTGTTGATGAAGAAGGAGAGGATGAAGAAACTGATCCTGGAATTCATTGTCTTGGTGACACCTCTTCTTCTCCTCATTTGTTCCAATCTTCATATGAGGAGTCTCTCATGGATAGTCAATTAAATGAATTGAGTAAAGGAGAGAAAACAAATGAAAATACTAATAGATACAACCTAAGGTCCAAAAACAAAGAGGGAAATGCTGACACTTCTGATCAGGCCATTAAAACATAAAATTATGATAAGGATGTGATAGCTAGCATTAAAGGAAAATATGTGCAAATCCCTCAAACATTAGTTAAGAGCCCTACCCTAGAAGTTAAACAAATTCTGAAATCCCCATCCTCCTTTAGCTTTGAAAATGAAATCCAAAAGATCAAAATCCCTGTACCGTTTTTGGAGCTGATTAAGAATGAGGAATTTAAAAGATACCTTTCCAAAATGTTGCAACCTGAGATTTCTTCTAATTCCACAAATTCAGTTAACCTTCAAGATGAAAAACTAGTTGTTATCCTTGGACCTTTGATAGAATATAGAGATGATTCATCCCCTCCTTTCTATACATCATTGAACATTCATGATAAAGTGTTGCACAACTACTTGATGGAATCAGGGGAATCTCACAATATCATGCCTAAAATAGTCATGGATGATCTTGGGTTGGAAATTACAAAACCTACCATGACTTATACTCTTTTGACTCTAGGAAAGTGAAGTGTCTTGGGGTTATTAAATATCTGGTTGTGACCTTGTTTCAGTTTCCTATGAAAAGTGTGGTCATGGATATTGTGGTGGTTGATGTCCCCCCTAATTTTGGGATGCTCTTGTCAAGATCTTGGATAAAAATACTAGGGGCGACCTTGCAAATGGACCTTACATATGCCACCATTCCTGTGTTTGGGGGAGAACATAGAAGGATTTACAGGGAGGCTTAATTAACTTACATCATCAATGATGAAGAAAATCCCACCAACCATCCTATTTTTGTAGTTGATATTGATTTAGGATCTAGTATATTGCAGCTCACTGATGCTCCTCAACCTCCTATTGAAATCATAAAAAAGTCCATTACCTCTTGTGAAGAATCTCTTCCTAATACCTCTATTTGGAAGTTGTTTTTTGATGGGGATTATTCTAAAGAAG
This sequence comes from Picea sitchensis, assembly GCA_010110895.2. Classification (NCBI taxonomy): domain Eukaryota; kingdom Viridiplantae; phylum Streptophyta; class Pinopsida; order Pinales; family Pinaceae; genus Picea; species Picea sitchensis. Next base: position 22,960 of record SNQJ01S0014896.1, on the reverse strand, counting down.
GTGTTGGTGTTGGGGTAGTATTTATTTCCCCTACTCAAGAGATCATTTCTTTATCCTACAAACTTGAATTTGAAACTACAAACAATGTGGCAGAATATGAGGCTCTTGTTTTGGGTTTGAGGGATGGTAAAGACATGAGGATTGAAGAGCTAGCAGTGTTTGGAGATGTTGAATTAATTGTCCATCAAATCAAAAATTTGTATCAAGCTAAACACCCCAGGTTAAGGACTTACATAAATGAAGTTTGGGATCTTGTTGATAGTTTCTTCCTAGCTTTCAATATCTCATTTGTTCCAAGAGAGGAGAACACTATGGCAGATTCCTTGGTTGTTTCAGCAAGTAATTTCAGAGTTCCTTTACCCCCTAAACTCAAATATGATGTGGAAGTGAAGTATAGACCCTCTATACACGATAATGTCAAAGATTGGAAGTTTTTTGAGGATGATCTTGAGATTAAAAGATTTCTTGAGACCGTGGATGAGTTTTTTGCCTTAGATATTGATCAAGATCATGACACTGAAAAAATCCCTCATGCTGATGTTTTTCTGAATAAAATTGTTGACCATCATAATGTTCAATTACCTAGTAACCATATTCCAAAAGGACTAGTTCCTTTGGAGAGATTGTTTGATAGAAATGATATTGCTGTGAAGGTTAAGGGTTCAACTTAAAATGTTGATGTGACTGAATGCAATCTAAGTACAGAGGAAGATCCAAAGTATGTTAAGTTGTCTAGAAGCTCGTCAAAAGAGAAAAGGGTTGAATATGTTAATCTCTTAAAGGATTTTTCTGATGTGTTTGCCTAGAAATATGAAGATTTGAGAACATATGACACAAGCATCATTGAACATAAGATACCTTTGAAAGAGGAGACCAAGCCATTTAGGCAAAAAATCAGATAGATAAATCCTATGTTGTTTCCTATTATGTAAAAGGAAGTAAAAAATCTTTTGGATGCCAAGATTATCATTCCTTTGAGATACTATGAATGGGTTGCTAACTTGGTCCTAGTGAGAAAGAAGAATGGGGAAATTAGACTTTGTGTCAATTTCAGAAATTTGAATCGAAGCTCCAAGAAAGATAATTACCCCTTACCAAAGTTGGAGCACATATTACAGAGGGTGACAGGTTCATCTAGGATGTCTATGATTGATGGCTTTTCTAGCTACAATCAGATCTCTATCTTACCTAAAAATAGAGAGAAGACAACCTTCACTACTCCTTGGGGCACATTCATGTATGCCAAAATGCCCTTTGGATTGATGAATGCAGGAGCGACCTTTCAGCGAGCCATGGACATTACCTTTATTGGGGAGAAGGACAAATTTGTAGTCATGTATTTCGATGACATCATAGTGTTCTCACAATCTGATAAAGAACATTATCATCATTTGAAAAAGGTTTTCTTGAAATGCAAAAAGTTTGGTCTCTCTCTCAATCATAAAACGTCTTTGTTTACTATGAAGGAGGGGAAGTTGTTGGGGCACATTGTATCAGCTGAAGGGGTAAGAATTGATTCAAGTAGAGTAGAAGCCATCCATACCTTGTCTCTCCCTAGATCCAAGAAATAAGTTCAGTCTTTCTTGGGGAAAAACAATTTTTTCAGAAGGTTCATTTCAAATTTTGCTAAATTGCTAAAGTACATTACAGTCATTCTTAGGAAAGGAAATGAGGTCAAATGGACTACTAAGTCTCGAGATTATTTTGATCAAATAAAAAAGGATTTGACTGAAGCACCTGTGCTCATCATCCCTGACTACTCCAAGGATTTTATTTTATTTTCTTTTTCTTCATTTGACACAATAGTTGTTGTTTTATTGCAGAAAAATGCAGGAGGGTTAGAGCAACATATTTCCCTTTTCAGCAGGGCATTAAGGGATGCAGAAATTAAATATGATATCATGGAAAAGCGGGCTTATTCTTTGGTCAAATCCCCCAAGGATTTCAAATTATATTTTCTTCATTCAAAATTTGTTGCATTTGTCCCTCCAACCTCAGTGAAAGAGATACTTATCCATCCTGACATAGATGGGAGGAGAAGCAAATGGATTGCCAAAATTCTAGAATTTGACCTTGAAATTAAGCCCACTAAATTGGTTAAAGGCCAAGGTTTAGCTAGGTTGTTGGCTGAATCAAATTGCAAATCTTTGGGGGTTAATTTCATAAACATTAACTCGGAAAATCAGCAAGCTGAGTTGTCTGATAAAGATTCTCATGTTAGCCCAAAGTTGGCAGAATGCACTTGGTATAAGGACATCATATATTTTTTGTAGAAGTTACAACCTCTTGATGGTTTGGAAAGGAACAAGATAAGAGCTTTGAATCTTAAAGCAATCATATGTTGTCTTATTGACCAATTTTTCTATTGGAAAGATCCTCTAGGAGTGTTTTTGAGATGTCTTGATCCACACGAGACCCAAAAGGTTATGACTGATTTTCATGACAGTTTATGTGGGGGCCATCACTTCTGGAGAATCGCAGCCTATAAAATCCTCAGAGATGGGTATTTTTGGCCTATCCTTTTTACTAGCATTTGTGCAAAGATTAGATCTTGTGTCAAGTGCCAAAAATTTTCTGGAAAGAAGAAGCTCAAATATTTTTCATTGAAGCATGTGGTAGCTTCAAGACCTTTTCAGCAGTGGGGCCTAGAATTCATTAGGGAAATCCATCCTTCTTCAAGTGGTAAACATAGGTGGATTTTGATTGCCACTGATTACTTCACCAAGTGGATAGAAGCCATCCCTACAAGGAATGCCTCCCACAATGTAATCATTAATTTCCTTGAGGATATCATGTCAAGGTTTGGTTGTCCGAGAAAAATTGTTACTGATAATGCTGCATCTTTCAAGTCTAAACCATTGATCAAGTTTTGTAAACAATATGGGATTACATTGGTTCATTCTACTCCTTACTATCCCCAATTAAATGGATTGGTAGAATCCTCTAACAAGAGCCTTATAAATATCATCAAGAGATTGTTATAAGACAACAAGAAAGCATGGGAATCGAAGATGAAATTTGCTTTGTGGGCTAATAGAGTTACAACAAAGATATCACTTGGTGTCTCTCCTTTTCACCTTGTGTATGTGGTTGAGGATATATTTCCTACTCAACTTACCTTTCCCGTGGAAATTTTCTTCCAGGACTACCAAGGAGAACCTGATGATATGGTCAGAAGGATACAATATCTAGTACAAGTGCAGTAGAGAAGGGAGCAGCTATAGGACAAAGCACAGGACCATCAGTAGAAGATAAAGCAATCCTTTGACAATAAGGTAAGCAAAGAAGATTCCAACAGGGAGCTCTAGTGCTCAAGTGGGATGCACCCAAGCAAGACAAAGGCAAACATGGTAAATTTGAAGCCTTATGGATTGGTCCCTTCAATATTTCTGAGGTATTTTCAAATAACACTTATAAGTTGCAGAATTTGGAGGATTCCAAATTTTTTGGTGGCCCTATAAATGGGCACTTTCTGAAAAAATATTTTTCTTAAGCCATGAGTGGCTTTCCATTCATTGTAAATATAATTTTTGTTTTATTTCTGATTGAATAAATGACCCCATAGCCCTAGGATAAGGCACTGAAACTGCTTTTTCATGGCAGCTCACAGGGAGTATGCCATCCCCTGTGGAGCCAATGTTATCACACGAATTTGCCTTGGGTCTTTTACCCCTTTGGTTTAAATTTTAATACTTTAGATTTTAGGTTTTCTTTATTTGTTTTTTTGTGATTTTCTTAGGTTAATAAAGACTTGGGTTTTGGCTCACTTTTGGCCCACACATAGATTTTAAGACTAGGTTCATTTTATGGTTTATGTCTTTCACCCACCTTTTGACTTGACACCAAGCATAATTGACCCCATGATCCTAATGACTTGACATATCACTCCATACACTAATACTCTTTATCCTTTCCATGATGTCCCTATCTCTGTTAAAGGGGGGTCAAATCAAATTTTGAAAAAGGTGTTGCCAACTCACTAGGAGTTTATGTAGCGCACCTTTGTTCTATTCTCTTTACCATAATTAGAAATAATCAACTGAGGTCATGATTTCACTATTTTTTAGCGCCCTTGTCGTTAAAAGAGAATATTGAGATTTGATCATTTATGAGCTTGCTAACTGTTTAAGCATTTGAATTTTTTTCCCAAGCTTGACGCTATTGAAAGCACTAGTTCATACCAACTACAGATTGCACTACGGGATCGACTTTCAAAGCTCAATTGGAGGATGAGGTGGATGTATCTATTCCAATTTTGTTGTATATCCTCCATTATCAGTCACCATCTCCAGGTATTTCGTGAGTCCTCTCAATGACATGGAAAAGTCTTAAGATACCTCTGCCTTGGCTTTTGGTAGTGCCTAACGTTGTAGACTACATCCACTCTCATCTATTTTCACCTGTAGCTCTTTTTCCATAGACTTGGAATCCATTCACCACCTGGATTTCACCTATTCTAGAGGTCAAGTCATTTTCTTCTGAATCTTGAATACTTGTTCAATCACTTGGCCCTTGTGTGCACACTGCGCTACAGAAAGTCGCTGCTAAAACTACACTACAGATCCCCTGTCTCATGTGTTGTGTTTTACTTGGATTGGTCAGTGCTATATTTTGTATTCAAAGACCCATGCATTATCCTCTTCTATTCACTATATCATCATTCATTCATCTTAATATCTTTTGGCAGTGATTGGAAGAAGTCCCCACCCTTCCAAAACTTTGATGACCATGGTGTGGTGACATAAAAATGAGTAGTGCATCCCTTCCTTCCTTAACTCAGAGTTTCTTTCTCTCCATTTTAAAGAAAAATCCATCAAATCATTCTATTGTTAATTCAAGGTGAGTTGGAGGAAAATCCTTGAGAGAGAGCAACCATTAGCTACTGTCATTTCTCATTTGATATTTTCCTCTGTTTGTCTCCTTTACCCCTCACTACACCACAACCTTTCATCCCATGTTTATATCCATGGAGACACCTCAAACGAATAAGTATCACAAGGGAGGGAGTGTGATGAGGAATGATCCTTATAACATGCACCTGTTTGATGTTGAGCCAATGGTCAGGGAGGTTTTTCAAAGGGTTATCTGCCTCTCTTTTTTCCAAAAAATGCAGAGGGGACACCTTGAAGTAGCAAGAAAGTTTGGATTACGCTTTGATGGCATTAATACTAAGGCGAGAAACCTTGAGTTCAAGGTATCTGAAGCCTCTATTGCAGCAACCATTGGGATTCCTAATACTGGTGAGAGGTGGTTTAAATCCATGATCCTCAGTGCTACCTTCTCCAAGGACTTCCTCAAACCAAACTATCAGATAGACAATTTGTCTAAGGGAGTGACTAGAAGCCACCTAATTGAAGGCTTTGATAAAATGTTGAAGATCATCCAGAGATATTTTACATGTGAGGGAAGGTTTAACATGTTATACCAGTATAATATAAGACTCTTGCTACATTTTACTGGTAAGGATGCAATGAATATCCATTTTTGTCTTTTGGGGAGCATGAGAAATATGTCTGATAGAGTCCAATCCAAGTCCAAGGTTGTGGACACTAGTGCATTTCACTCTGGGTTGATCAGGATGTTGGTGATGGAAGAATTGAAGAAGATGAACATGCCTTGGGAACAGTTCATTGTCTATGCCCATATGTAGTTAGATATAACCTCTACTCCTCAGTCTAGGATACAGAGCCCTTTTCCATCTAGTAGTGTTTCCCCCGCAGGAACAAGTAGGAAGAGAAAAAGAAAAGCCACTACTCAAGACAAAGAAGCCCTCAAGGAAATTGAAGAATAAGAGAGGGAGGTTCATCATTCTCCACAGAGATATTTTTCACCTCCTTCTGTACCTGAATTGGAGGAAGTCTCTTCATCCACCAAAGCCACAACCAAGAGGGGAAGGAATTTGCATTTCCCTTCACCTGCTCCAGTAGCTAAGATCAGAATCAGAAAGCCTTTTACTAGATCATCAACACTTAAGGAAGTTGTTGAAGTAGAAGTCTTACGCAAGGCTTCAGTTCCAAGGAAAGAGAAAGATAAGGGTAAACGCATTTAGAAACCTATTGAGGTGATCAACATCATCACTCCACCTAGTAATCCCACTTTCGAAATATTGATCAGACAACTCAGGGAGGCTAGGAAGGAGGTTTCTTGTTTGAAAGAAGAAAGTTTGAATGGGAGAATCAAGATGAAGGAGCTCATGGATATTTACAGTGAAACCCTTGATCTGGAAATTTTTTTAGCAAGAAGAGCTCTGGCTCTTCATAGGCAAATTAAGAACCTCTACAGGAAAAACATAAGCTTTTAGTCCCAAAATAGAAATCTCAAGGAGGAATTGCATCATTTTAAGGATGAACTGGCACAAAGGAATTTAAATGTTCTGGTAGAAGCTACAAATGAAAGAGATGAATGAACAGTTAAGAAAAGTACACCTACAGTCAAGAGGAATATCCCTGGAAAGGAGAAAGATGTTGCTATGGAAAAGGGAAGTTCTCATGTAACAAGGAAGAGTGCTAGATTGATGAAGTAGTTTGGGGATGACAGATCCATTTTTGTGCATGGTATCTTTTTGCAAATGTAAGGTGATCAAGGACAGTATAATTTTTCCACCTATACAGGCATCTACAGGCTCCTAGTCCATCAGCTAAGTTTTTGTGCTTTTCAAAGATTGGTCTCATCACATAGAAAAAACACATACATTCTATAGCACCATGGTGCTACGAAATCGTCTATATAGTATGTTCTGCAAATTGCGCTACCTAAGATGCTATGAAATCTCCTAGTTGAACTACACAGTGGCTTTACCGATTCTGAAGAGTGCTATGAAATATCCTAGCTAAACTTAACAGTGGTGCTACCAATTCTACAAGATTGTGTCAACAATGGCGCTATTGAATCTACAGAAGCATTTAATGGATGGCGCTACCAAATCTGCAGAGCTACACAGGATTGGTGCTACGGAAACTGCAGACCTGTTTTACGAGTGGCGCTACAAAATCTGTAGATTTGTTTGGAAGAGGCGCTACAAAATCTGCAGAGTTGTTTTGGAGGAGGCACTATGAAGTCTGCAGAGTTGTTTTGGAAAGAGTGCTACATAAATCACTACCAAATGTGCTACTAAATGGCGCTATGAACTGGCCTTTGCAGTCAAAGGATTTAGATTCATGACTCCTTCTTGATTGTTGATGATGTGGAGAGAAGCAAGGATTATAGGTGGCAGCATGGAGGCAGCATACGACCATTGGAGGACACTTGGCACTAAAAAGGAATGCGTCGAAGGAATGAGACATGTCATTTAATTCGTGTTGGATTAGTTGCCAACATGGCTTCTAATTTGTAGCAGTTTGTTAAAATCTGTTAGCATGGGTGTTAGAATTTTAGTTGTTTTGAAGAATCCTAGGTTGAGAAGGCCAGCTCGCACCTCTAGTTGTTTCCTTTCATATTTTGATTATAAATACATCTTCTAAATGATTAGAGAGGTTTGAATGGTTGAGCTAGGATCCCTGATTGTAATATTTTTTGCTAAGTAGACTATTCTCTGGTTATGTATTGGACTTGAGACTTTTTTATTAATAGAAGTCAGTTTCTCTTTATATCATCTTGTTGCCTCTTATACTGAAGTACTCATGATTGGATGATCCATGTGAGATTTTTATGGTTGTGTTATGATGAATTTTTTATTATAATACTTCTATGATGTTCTTGTTGGACAACTAAGAGGGGGGGTGAATCAGTTGTTACCATGCTTAAACAATTATGCTTCTTTTAAAATATTTACAAGGCACTCAATGATGATTAGAATAATACAGGGAAATAAACAATGGCACATTCAACATCAGTCACATATATGAGAAACACAGAGACAAATATTTCCCAAGGAAGCCCATACAAGGTAAAAACCTCTTCTTCTTTATATGATAAGTATTATTTACATTCTTTACATTATCATACATATGAGCACCAACTCATTGTGAG
>SNQJ01S0014896.1:0-14982 GCA_010110895.2 Picea sitchensis | reverse complement strand
TTAAAGGATAACATTCAACATGAGGTTCACCTTTGGGAACCCAAATCATTGGAGAATGCATTTAAGGTGGCAAGAAATGTTGAAAGTAAAAATATGGCTATGTGTTGGCAGCAATAATATAATTTCTATTGTTTATAAGCTGCCTACACAGGGTCTCTAAATTTTCATTAATCGTTATGACCATTATCACTAAACGACACTTGTCACTTGTCACTTTTTACATATCTTCCTTTCGATTTTTTGTTTTCATGACTATAAGCATGAAAACTCGCAGCTGGAATTGACACTTTGTTTCGATTTTTTATTAAAGGAAAACTGTTCATATGGTCTATTATCGAATTGTCATATTTTTTCTATGAACATGATTGTTCTCCTTGTTTATAACTCCTTGGTTCTAAACGTGCCTTGGTTACCTCCATGCATTAATTTTCGATTGATATTAATGGAGTTTTCATTCATAAAAAATTTAATTATTCAATTTTTATTTGATACACTTACCTTTGTAATCAAACTATGAATGTGCGTACTATGGTTTTCAAGTGTTATGATCCTTATACGTACCCATATGCCAAGGTGTCATATGAAGTACATCATGATATTGCTGCTCTGTATGGTCTTGGGCTTCACGATTTCGTTCCCACGCTGGTGATTAACACCTCTGCCTACCGTTTCAACTGTCATAGCATTGTTTTGTGGAAACTTGGGGCTATGGATCTGTTGTTTTTGATCAAACCCTACCTCCGAGTTCTGTGTTGATTCCATTCTATTTTCCATGGCTCCAGTGCTAAGGATCGAGCCCAATGGCATCCAAACCTTGTTATTGTATGATAATGACAGGGACGATTTAGAAAGGAACGGTTGGAGTTTATTCATTGAAAAATTTAAGGGTTTCAATCTGAGAGTTTCCCAAGAGTTCGCATTGACCTTCGACGGATGCAGATAAAAGATAGGTGATGTGCAACTAGAGGTAATTGAAGAATTTTTAAGCCAAGCTATGGGTTTACCAGCTGTCGAGCAAAAATGGTTCAAGAACACAAAAGTTGAAGAGGTCCCCTGGACATTGATGTTCACCTCACGGAAAATTACTAGTTGCGACCGAGGTATGTCTGTCTCATCTTTAAAACCTAGGTGGCATGATCTTCTTGCTATTGTGAAACAATTCATTACGTGTGAGGGAAGATTTGGGTTGGTTTTCCTGTATCATTTGCGATTGCTTATGAGTTTCATTGACTTCCCGTTGAACATGCCCTACTTCCTGCTTAGAAGTCTGTGCAAGATGGGAAAATGGTTTAGGAGGAAGAGGTCTAATTCGAGTTTATTCCATCATGGTTTAATTAAAATTATCCTTGTGCATTAGTTGAAATTACACAACGATTGTTGGGATGCTTTTGTTTTACAAAATGGCTTTGGCAATAGTGAGTTGGGACAGGTTGATAAGCCTGTTATCACAGAAACCCTTGTGAAACCTACCGCTCCTCCTCCACCACTCTTGCCCTATGATCTTGCCCCTAATATCGAACCCTCGACCTACCCTAATGTTACTCAACCAGACAATTGGCTGGATTCACACCCAAAGAGTTGCGTTAAAACTGTTAAAAAACCCACAGGGAAGAAGCTAAAGAGCAATGTCGATGTTAGTTATAAGAATATAAGGGTCGATCGTTTGATTTCACGATGTGCTCAAAACAAATCCAAACCCCATGAAGAAACAAAAAACACAATTGAGGTAAATGAAGACTCAGATTCATAAATTGAAAGGTTCTTGGCCGAAGAGGATCCAATGTCATATGGACTTTGCCCTGACAAACCCTACGATTATGTTAGCAACCTGCCTCCATGTCTAAAGGATAATCCCAAATTTACCGGCATTCGATTCTATGATAAACCTACATGTTGCGTGGATGATTCTCCAACTGTTAATGCTATCAGTGCCAATGCACAATCCCTACAGCCACAGTGTAATAAGTGTCGATCATGGATCGACAAGTATTATATGGATGTGCCTTTACTACAGTCTCGGCTTAAATCTTTGAAAGACCAAGTGGATTCGTTGACAAACGAGAACAGTAGACTCCAATCCATAACTCAAGCAAAGGACAAATGCCTAAAAACTACAGGATCTGTCATTTTTAAAAATGTAGAGGTAGTGACAGCAATAGTAAACTCCAAGATTGTTTGATATGTTTTAATCCCATGATTTGAGGTATGATCTTTTTCAAGTTTAGCATGATTTTTTCACTCTCAATTTAGGATACACGATTTGTTTGAATAGATTACTTTTGAGTTTGTTTTGTTTGTTGAATAAAATATGATTGTAGTTGTAATTATAACTAGCTACAAAATCGTAAGATTCTATAGCTAGTTAGAAAAATTCGAATTGCTTGATTTAACAATTGAAAACGTATCTAAAATCTTCCCATTTTTATTTGTTTTCAGGAACCCATGATTTTCAAGGAGATATGAAGCACTGTTGAGATCTCCCAGCCATACCATATTTGTGTTTTTAGTAAATAGATTAGGGTGTTTGTATTTTGATATCAAGTAAAATCAGGGAGGTTGCATCCCCAATATTTTTGGAACAGATCTGATATTATCAACAGGAAACATTGTGTTCCTGGAACCTATATAAGCATGTTATTTTGTAAACATGAGATCATCTCTGCCTGGGGCAAGACTATGGATTTTTCATTTACAGACTTGAATGAAGTATAATATTGGTCACAGCTTTAGCTTTTCCATATTGTGGTTTTATTCAAGTCATGATTGTTTCAATTTGTAATTAGATTATGATTTCTTTCGTTGTCGTGGTTTACTACAAATTGGTATGATAAACATTTATATATTATCCATGTTTTATGTTCCAGATTTAACACACAACAATCATTTTGTTCAAACTTGAATTAAGAGATTTATCCTTATCCTTTATTGAACGTTTATACACAAGTTTTCACAGCGGGATTTATCTTAATGTGGCTACTTGTGAAATTATGAGATTGTTGTGATTATATCTCTTATATGTTCTATCATTCGAATTCAATCATTACTGCTTCACATTTATGAGAAGCAATTGTAGGATCTGGTGTGGGTTTAACTCATCAGACAGGGAGATTGGATGCTACACACTGAACAAATATTGGATGCGGTAACAGGTCAGTTTATTAGTTTGATTTCATTAGTTTAATGAATACAGAAATTGCTTGCAATTAAAACATCTTCTACTATCTGTTATTTTTGTTTTCAATTAGACAGTTTGATATTCCATTTCTAGAGTAGAAACAGATTAAATAATAGTTTTACTATTGTTTAAAAAATCAATTTATATTCGATTTTCGTGGATTTAGATTAAAATTTGTATTGTGTACATATTATATAAATATTAGAAATAGAATCATTTGTATATATTGTACATATAATAAGCAGAGTTATTTTATAAATATTAGTCAGTTCAACTGTAAATATATATTAGATCAATATATAGTTTTCAGCGATTGTTATTCATCAAATTATTGCATTTTCTTTAGTTTTTTTTTTTCGCTTTCTTTAGGACTTAGATCGGCCAATGGAGCCACTAAACCTATCAGAGTGGATTAATCCAAATGGATTGGGTTAATTAGACAACCCCGGAACGGATTCACTCCTCCAGTTGACGAGCGGTCAATTTCGCCCGTCAACAAATGACACTAGAAGGAGGGCCTGAAAACTATTAATGGCACAAGGAGGTCGGCAGACTCCTCCACCACCTACCCGCTCACCTATATTAACTAGAAGTTGTTTAGACGACAACATTGTCCCTCAAACAACAACCACATCAAATGACGATCTACGGATCACAGTTGAACCAGTAACTCCAAACCCTATGGGTGGTGACATACAAGATATTGTTCAACAATCTCTCATAAGAACACACAGTGCCTTAGCCCGTATAAGACAACCAAACCAACCTTTGAATAAACCATTATAATTCTCTGATATCAGAGAACAACTTGGAGGTACTGACCTTACCTTAATCCCTACAGATCCAATCCTCACTCCTGGAATAGGAGGATCTGGTATACCACCATCACCACCTCCTTCATATTCTTCTTCTTTTGGAGAAGAATCCTCTGATGAAGGTAGTTCCTCATCCCAACCTTCAACACCACCCACACCTATGGCCAACCCAAAAAATCTTGCCAGACCCTAGCTCGACCAAGATCCAGTGGCCATACCTGGGCCTCAACATCCTTTACTCAAGCACCCGGAGAAATGGCTCCCTAAATTTGACCCGGACTCCAAACAGATCACTGAAGATCACGTCAAAAAGTTTATGTTAGCCATTAGACTCCGTACTGTTGAGAACAAAGATGTAGTTTGTAGATTGTTTCCCTACACCTTTGAAGGCGATGCCTCTACCTGGTACTTTTCCCAACAGCCCCACACCATCGTGTCATGGGAGAAATTTGAATCCTGTTTCCTTGAGAAGTTCGGAGATGACAAGTCTCCTGAAGTTCTAGTCATGGAGCTTTCTAGTTTAAGAATGAACCCCAAAGAAAAGATCAAAGACTTTAATCAAAGGTTCTTGAAACTAAAGAATCGAATCCCCACAAATTCGATGCCTACTGAGAATCTTATTATGGCATATTATACGAAAGCCTTACATCAAAACATAGCCATTTGGGTAAAGAGATCCAAGAAATCCACACTGTTAGAAGCCTTCGAAGAGGCCAGTTAGATCGAGAAAAACATTCTCAGTTTAAAAGACACTACTAGAAACAAGACAGAGACTAGTTCATCTTCCAAAAAGAAAATCGAAATCCTCCCTAGACCTTCCCAAAACAAATCTCAACCTGAAAGTTTAGACTTATAAAACTTACAGAAAGTCATTCAAAAAGTGTCCAATCAAGTTATAGATTAGAAACGGATGGCTGAAGAAGCTTCTTCGAGCAAAGGGCCTTACAAACCCCCTTTCAGGAAGCCTTTTCCCACCAACTGACCTAATTCAAATACTGAAGGCCTAAATCTAGAAAGCCTGCAATTTTCTATTCAAACCATCCTAGAAGCACACGATAACTTGATTCCTCCCGAGGTTCCTAAAGAAGTAGCCGAACAAGAAATGGTAGAAGAGGATGAATCCTCTCCGAATATTTTCGGACATTTTTCAGATAGCATTTTTCAAGCCAATTTTGAAACAGTGCACCCTTACAATACTAGGAGCAAGACAACAAATAAGCCTTCTTTTGAAATCACTACGACTTTGCCTCCAAAACAGTCTAAATCAACTGAGACTAAATAGAATTCAGTAAACCCAAGTTTGGATTATGATTTGGTTGAGGATCTAAAAAATCTTAGGGCGAATATCTCTGTTTACAAATTATTAAAATTCTCTTTTCTTCTGCAAAAAATGCTGCAAAATATTGCAGATAATAGCAAAAATAGCAATCCGAGCAGTAACAAAGGTGTTCAAAACAGCCCCAAAATTTCTCAAAAGACCTCTGCCAAAACCACATCCGATCCTGATGAGAAAAGAGACCTTCCTGTAAATAATGTAACAAATGTATATAAACCAGTTTCAGAGGCCGCGAGTAGAAAGAAACAAGCTTCCACTGTTAATACTCGTAGAAATGTCCCTCCATTTTTGTTAAATTTTGAAATTTTTGATAGGAACGTACATAACTGTATGGTAGATTTAGGTGCGTCATCTAACGTAATTCCTTGGTCTGTTTGTCGAAAGATTAATGCCGAAGTTCAACCATCCACCTTGAAAATTATCCATCTTGATCGAACAAGTGTTAAAGTGATAGGTGAATTAAGAAATGTGCTTATAAGATTAACATCCAATCCTAAAGTTCATCAAGTGATTGATATTATTGTTGTAGATATCCCAGAATTTTATGGTTTTTTTTTAAGTAGAGACTGGTCAGAACAATTACATGGCTATTTTGTGACGGATTGGTCTCACCTGTGGCTGCTCGAGAATGGAAAGCCCAACAGAATCAAGGTAAATCGTGAATGTTATCCGAAGTTCACGGTGACTGATTTAAATGATCCCAATGAACCATTCACTCTTTTTGTCGATTCGCTCAAAATATAGGGGATGGATGCTTTTTTCGGTAATTTCATGGCCGAAACTTCTACTATTACTAACCTGGAACAACAATTTGAAATTTTGACATATACACAGCCAACAGATTCTTCTCAGTGGACGCATGCAACCGACGAAAATCAAATATGGTCTCTGTACTTTGATGGGTCAAAATCCAAGGAAGGAGCTGGTGCAGGTTGCGTGCTCATCGATCCAACAGGTAACAAGACTCTAATTGCTTTCCGATTAGAATTCAAATGTACAAACAACACAGCCGAATATGAGGCACTCCTACAAGGCCTCAGAAAAGCCTTAGATCTGAACATTCAAAATTTGACTGTCTTTGGTGATTCGGAAATCATGGTTAGACAGGTAAAAAATTCTATCCATTGTTTATCTCCGCACCTTAAAAGCTACCAAATTGAGGTATGGAATTTGATGAACAAGTTTTCCGCATTTAACATAAATTCTATTCCTAGATTGAATAATTCAGAAGCTAACTTGTTAGCTAACGTCGCCTCAAAAATTTTTCCTGCAGAAGGATTATCTCTGAATGCATTTTTCGTCAAACTGTTGTTCAGACCGTTCATCCCAGACAACATCATGAATTGGAGAGTCTTCAATGATGATCAACAGATCATAAGTTTTCTGCATATGGAAGAAACGTTCCAGGGCACGGTGATCAACAAAGGTACCCATGACAAAAATCTTCATGACTTTACAGTAATACCCGATCTGATATCTTCAGAATCTTCATCAGACATGGTAAACTCTATCCCAAAATCTGTAGTTAGATTAGAAAAATTTTATGATCTTCACGACAAGTTCAAAAAATCAGTGAACTGAAAAATGAATAGTTCCTCTTTGACGCATGAAAAGGTAAATTTGGGAACTAAAGACAACCCACAGTGCATTAATTTAGGGGTGGGGTGTTCTGAGAAAGAAAAAGTAGCGTTTATTAAGTTTTTTAAGGAATTCAAAGATGTTTTTGCTTGGACGTACGATGACCTAAAAACCTTTGATCCTAACATCATACAACACATTATCCCCATGAAACCCCAAACCCAACCTTTTCAACAAAAGTTAAGGAAAATGCATCCAAAACTCGAACCAATGGTCAAGAAGGAATTAAACAAACTCCTAAATGCTAAGATAATCTTCCCAGTTAGGCACAAACAATGGGTCTCTAATCTTGTCCCTGTCAGAAAGAAGAGTGGTGAAATCCGACTATGTGTCGATTTCTGGAATCTTAATCAAGCGTCTGATAAAGACAACTACCCTGTCCCTCCCATGGAACAGATCCTTCAATAGGTATCTAGTTCTGAAAGATTATCCTTGTTGGATGGTTTTTCAGGGTATAACCAAGTCCTGATGTCCCCTCCAGACCAACTCAAAACCACCTTCCGCACTCCATGGGGGACCTACGCTTATAAAAAGATTCCCTTTGGACTCATAAACATCGGTGCCACTTTTCAGAGAGCGATGGACATCGCTTTCCGAGGCTTAATCAATCAATCTATGGTAGTTTACCTGGATGACATCACTGTCTTCTCGAAAAATAAAGAAGATCATCTAGCTCATTTAAGATCTGTTCTACAGTGATGTCGTAAGTACGACATTTCTTTGAATCCTAAAAACTCTATCTTCGTAGTAGAACAAGGTAAACTCCTCAGATTCATTGTATCGAGCGAAGGGATGATTATCGACCCTGAAAGAACTCAAGTCATTTCGAAACTACACCCTCCCTCATCAAAAAGGTCCATGCAATCTTTCTTAGGTTAGATAAACTTTGTTAGGAGATTCATCCCCATCTTTTCAGTAATGGTGAGACCATTACAAAACTTAATAAAAAAGAATGTACATTACCATTGGGGACCTTTAGAAAGTTAGGCTTTTGATTCAATAAAAAAGGCCATAATAGACGCTCCTTCTCTAATGAGCCCCGACTTTTCCCAAGACTTCACCCTCTACATGTTTGCCTCTGACCATTCATACGCTGCCATCCTAACTCAAAAGTACACTAAAAACAACAAAGTCCCAATTGCCTTTATGAGCTTAGCCTTCAAGGGGGAGGAACTTAATTATCCAGCAGTAGATCAGCAAGCCTATGTTGTTTTAAAAGCAGTAAAGCACTTCCGATCTTATCTGTTGAAATCTAGGATGAAAATCAGTGTCCCTTACCTGGCTATTAGAAATCTGTTAGTACAGAAAGAACTAGGCGAAAAAAGGGCAAACTGGGTCACATCCTTGCAAGAGTATGACATAGAAATCACCTCAGCACAAATAGTAAGAGGCCAAGGTTTATGCAAGTTGGTTGCTGATTCAGTTGTAGGACAATAAGAGGAAAATGATATGTTAAATCGAGGACAACACTATCAAAATCAAATCTGTTGTGCACAAATCCCTGTTAATCCCTGGTACGATGACACAAATTTTGTCTTATACACGGATCAGCTCCCCGTCACCTTGATCCCACAAAAAGGAGAGCACTAAGATTAAAATCTTCTTCTTTTCAGCTGATTAATGGTATTTTGTTTCGTCAAAATTTTTATGGAGTACTAATGCACTGTCTTGAGAAAGATGAAGCAAAAAAAGTCTTATTGGAATTGCATGCAGGAGAAGCTAGTGGGCATTTTGGTGGAGACACCACTGCCCATAAAGTATTAAGAGAAGGTTATTACTGGCCTACCCTTTTTAAATATTCTCATGCTTTATGTCTCAAGTGTGTGATTTGTCAAAAAGCATCCAGACGGATACAGAAACCAACTTTCCCTTTGCAACTAGTTTCGGTAAACTCCTCTTTTCAATAGTGGGGTCTAGATATTATAGGCCCAATCAATCCGCCATCCTCGCAGAAACATAAATATATCATAACAGCCACAGATTACTTCACCGGGTGGTCCGAGGCTACTCCATTAAAAGTTGTAAATACCAGCCAGGTAATATCGTTCTTGTTTTCAAATATTATTACTCGTTTCAGTATCCCTGAATGTCTGGTATTTGATAATGCTTCTTATTTTTCGTCTCTTGAAATGAGTGATTTTTCTCTAGAGAAAGGAATTAAATTAAAGTACTATGCCAGCTATTACCCCCAAGGCAACGGTTTGGCAAAATCGACTAATAAAAATCTGATCAAAATTATCAAGAGAACGGCCTCCGAAAACCATAAAAATTGGCATAACGCATTGTTAAACGCAATCTGGGCTGATAGAGTAACTCCTAAAACTGTTGTGGGTAGCTCACCTTTCTTTCTCGTTTACAGCAGGGAGGCAATTCTTCCACCACATGTCCTTCTTCCATCTCTGCAGTTATCGCAGAAAGTACAGGAAGAGGATTGTCCCCCTTTGGAGAGTCGAATTAAAGGTTTGTTAAAATTAGAATAAGTGAGGGCTCAAGCAAAACGGAATTTGGATCAACATCAACTCATTGTTAAAAACTGATTTGATTCCAATTCTGCCTCTGACAAAAATTTTGAGGTAGGTGACCTTGTCCTAAAATGGGACAAACCTCATGAGGGAAAAGGAGAGCATACAAAGTTTCAGAACTTGTGGTTGGGACCATTTTTAATTGTTGAGAAATTGGGTCCTAGTTCCTCCCGATTACAGAATTTAGGGGGACATCCAGACACCTTTCTGGTGAATGGCCAAGCTCTAACAAGGTACTTTTCCTGATGACACTCCCATGTACACTGTGTAAATATTTTTGTTTTGTTTGTTGTTTGTTTTTCTTTGCTGGTTTGTTTTGATTTTTCCTTTATGCTTATCAGTCTTTCTTTTTGAAACACACATGCCTGCATCATGGGCTAGCTCAGACGAAGAGAACAGAAAAATTTCCCCTCTAAAAGGACTGCTGAAAGTTGTTTAAACATCAATTGTGATATTTTTTCCGAGTTTGCAGCCATGTTAAAGATAACTTGTTGTTTGAAAAGTGTTTCTTGATTTCAATCTACAACTGAAGGTACTCACAATCATCCATAAAAATTATTTTTACACTATCCCTGTTCCTTAAGAGAACAACTCAGAGATGTCTCCCTGCTCTTGAAAGTCGGTTCTATTAACAAACTATTTCTAGATCTTAATGAAGGACAGCTAAGAAATTTCTTCAAGGTCTATAATTTACTAAGATGTGTAAAAAACCAAGATTTTTAGCATCACCCCGCTCTATTAAAAATCTTTAAAAAACTAAATAAATTTTCAGAGAACTATGGGAAGTGATTGTAAACCTGTTGGGATATTGGGCAAGTCTGCTGGCAGTGGGTAAATGCATGCATGATGCCAAGATAACTTCGTCGGGGTATTGAACAGGCCCGCTGGCAGCGAAGCAATGTTAGGTATATGAAAATTCTCAGATATGGATTTTTTTTTGACCTTAAATCTCCTTCGTTCTGATCTGGAACTTCTTGACAGGATACAGATATCAGAGTGGGTTAATTGACATCCCTGTCGAGGCTATGGACGCATGCTGGCAGCAGCGACCCTGTCAACAGTATTGAAGATTTTAACCCTAATATCGTGACTCTCTTTTGTTAAGATTGTTGTCAGTTTTCATCTCTTTAAAATAACAGTAATTTGAAACCAGAATGCATTAGAATTGTTTACGATGTTCAGACAGCTTTTTGGCTTTTTTTGATTCGAAGTTTTTCTGATTATCCTAATCTGAAGTCGTTCATTTGGTAGAGATAACTGCTTCTCCCAACGTGTCGCAATTGTTGGCAGCAATAATATAATTTCTATTGTTTATAAGCTGCCTACACAGGGTCTCTAAATTTTCATTACTCATCATGACCATTATCACTAAATGACATTTGTCACTTGTCTCTTTTTAAATATCTTCCTTTTGATTTTTTGTTTTCATGACTGTAAGCATGAAAACTCGCAGCTGGAATTGACACTTTGTTTCGATTTTTTATTAAAGGAAAACTGTTCATATGGTCTATTATCGAATTGTCGTATTTTTTCTATGAACATGATTGTTCTCCTTGTTTATAAATCCTTGGTTCTAAATGTGCCTTGGTTACCTCCATGCATTAATTTTCGATTGATATTAATGGAGTTTTCATTCATAAAAAATTTAATTATTCAATTTTTATTTCATACACTTACCTTTGTAATCAAACTATGAATGTCCGTACTATGGTTTGCAAGTGTTCTAATCCTTATACGTACCCATATGCCAAGGTTTCATATGAAGTACAACATGCTATTACTGCTCTGTATGGTCTCGGGCTTCACAATTTCGTTCCCACACTAGTGATTAATGCCTCTGCCTACCGTTTCAATTGTCATAGCATTGTTTTGTGGAAACTCGGGGCTATGGATCTGTTGTTTTTTATCAAACCCTACCTCTGAGTTCTATGTTGATTCCCTTATGTTCGCCATGGCTCCAGTGGTAAGGATCGAGCCCAATGGCATCCAAACCTTGTTATCGTATGATAACGCCAGGGACGATTTAGAAAGGAACGGTTGGCATTTATTCATTGAAAAATTTAAGGGTTTCAATCTGAGAGTTACCCAAGAGTTTGCATTGACCTTCGATGATTGTAGAGCAAAGATAGGTGACGTGCAGCTAGAGGTAACTGAAGAATTTTTAAGCCAAGCTATGGGTTTACCAGCTGTCGAGAAAAAATGGTTCAAGAACGCAAAATTTGAAGAGGTCCCCTGGACATTGATGTTCACCTCATGGAAAATTACTAGTTGCGACCGAGGTATGCATGTCTCATCTTTAAAACCTAGGTGGCATGATCTTCTTGCTATTGTGAAACAATTCATTACGTGTGAGGGAAGATTTGGGTTGGTTTTCCTGTATCATCTGCGATTGCTTATGAGTTTCATTGACTTCCCGTTGAACATGCCCTACTTCCTGCTTAAAAGTCTGTACAAGATGGGAAAATGGTTTAGGAGGCAGAGGTATGATTTGAGTTTATTCCATCATGGTTTAATTAAAATTATCCTTGTACATCAGTTGCAATTACACAACGATTTTTGGGATGCTTTTGTTTTACGAAATGGCTTTGGCAATAGTGAGTTGGGACAGGTTGATAAGCCTGTTATCACATAAACCCTTGTGAAACCTACCACTCCTCCTCCACCACTCCTACCCTGTGATCTTGCCCCTAATATTGAACCCTCGACCTACCCTGATGTTACTCAACCGGACAATCGACCGGATTCACACCCAAAGAGTTGCGTTAAAACTGTTAAAACACCCACAGCGAAGAAGCTAAAGGGCAGCATCAATGTTAATTATAAGAATAAAAGAGCCAGTCATTTGATTTCATGATGTGCTCGAAACAAATCCAAGCCCTGTGCAGACACAAAAAACACAATTGAGGTAAGTGAAGACTCGGATTCAGAAATTGAAAGGTTCTTGGCCGAAGAGGATCCAATGTCATATGGACTTTGCCCTGACAGACCCTACGATTATGTTAGCAACCTGCCTCCATGTCTAAAGGATAATCTTGAATTTCCTGGCATTCGATTATGTGATAAACCTACATGTCGCGTGGATGATTCTCCAACCATTAATGCTATCCTTGCCAATGCACAGTCCCTACAGCCATAGTGTAATGAGTGTCGATCCTAGATCGACAGGTATTATACGGATGTGCCTTAACTACAGTCCCGGCTTAAATCTTTGAAAGACCAAGTTGATTCATTGAAAAATGAGAACAATAGAGTCCAAGCCATAACTCAAGCAAAGGACAAACGCCTAAAAACTACAGGATCTTCCATTTTTAAGAATGTAGAGGTAGCGACAGCAATAGTAAACTCCAAGATTGTTTGATATGTTTTAATCCCATGATTTGAGGTATGATCTTTTTCAAGTTTAGCATGATTTTTTCACTCTCAATTTAGGATATACGATTTGTTTGAATAGATTACTTTTGAGTTTGTTTTTTTTTTTGAATAAAATATGATTGTAGTTGTAATTATAACTAGCTACATAATCGTAAGATTCTGTAGCCAGTTAGAAAAATTCGAATTTCTTGATTTAACAATTGAAAACGTATCTAAAATCTTCCCATTTTTATTTGTTTTCAGGAACCCATGATTTTCAAGGAGATATGAAGCACTGTTGAGATCTCCCAGCCATACCATCTTTGTGATTTTAGTAAATAGATTAGGCTGTTTGTATTTTGATATCAAGTAAAATTAGAGAGATTGCATCCCCCATATTTTTGGAACAGATCTGATATTATCAACAGGAAACATTGTGTTCCTGGAACCTATATAAGCATGTTATTTTGTAAACATGATATCATCTTTGCGTGGGGCAAGACTATGGATTTTTCATTTACAGACTTGAATGAAATATAATACTGGTCACAGCTTTAGCTTTTCCATATTGTGGTTTTATTCAAGTCATGATTGTTTCAATTTGTAATTAGATTATGATTGCTTTCGCTGTTGTGGTTTACTACAAATTGGTATGATAAAAATTTATATATTATCCATGTTTTATGTTCCAGATTTAACACACAACAATCATTTTGTTCAAACTTGAATTAAGAGATTTATCCTTATCCTTTATTGAACGTTTATACACAATTTTTCACAGTGGGATTTATCTTAATGTGGCTACTTGTGAAATTATGAGATTGTTGTGATTATTTCTCTTATATGTTCTATCATTCGAATTCAATCATTATTGCTTCACATTTATGAGAAGCAATTGTAGGATCTGCCGTGGGTTTACCTCATTAGACAAGGAGATTGGATGCTACACACTAAACAAATATTGGATGTGGTAACAGGTCAGTTTATTAGTTTGATTTCATTAGTTTAATGAATACAAAAATTTCTTACAGTTAAAACATCTTCTACTATCTGTTATTTATGTTTTCAATTAGACAATTTGATATTCCATTTCTAGAGTATAAACAAATTAAATAATAGTTTTACTGTTGTTTAAAAAATCAATTTATATTTGATTTTCATGGATTTAGATTAAAATTTGTATTGTGTACATATTATATATATATTAGAAATAGAATCATTTGTATATATTGTACATATAATAAGTAGAGTTATTTTATAAATATTAGTCAGTTTAACTGTAAATATATATTAGATCAATATATAGTTTTCAACGATTGTTATTCATCAAGTTATTGCATTTTCTTTAGTTTTGTTTTTTCACTTTCTTTAGGACTTAGATCAGCCAACGGAGCCACTAAACCCATCATAGTGGATTAATCCAAATGGCTTGGGTTAATTAGACAACCCCAAACCGGATTCACTCCTCCAGTTGATGAGCAGTCAATTTCGCCCGTCAACACTATGGCTACTAGAAGGACCAATCCTAACATCTATAGAGAGAACAATGTTCCTTCTTCTAAAACACCTCAACCTACAAGGTTGACACCTCAACAATTGGAGGAGAGAAAAGAAAAAGGTTTATGCTTTAATTGTGACAACAAGTACAGTAAGGGACATAAGTGTGGTAAGAAGAAATTATTCTACATAGATTGTGAAGAGGAAGAAGAACAAGAACAAGAACAAGAACCATCTCAAGATGAAAACGTAGAAGCAATTTTGTCTGAAGAGTTGAGTCCCACGATATCGTGTAATGAATTGGCTGGAATTAGCACTCCTCAAACCCTCAAGATCGAAGGATACATCAAAAAGAAAAAGGCAATAGTCCTAATTGATTATGGCAGTACTAATAATTTCATTCACTATAAATTAGCCAAAGCTCTCAATTGCTTTGTACATCCAACGCCAGAGTTTCAAGTAATGATTGCAGATGGAGGAACTATCAATTGCTCGGGAAAATGCAATAATATCAATCTTACTATGGTAGAATATGTAATGAATAGTCCAATGATTGCTATACCCATGGGTGGTGCAGATGTTGTACTAGGAATCCAATGGTTACAATCATTAGGAACAATGGCTTTTAATTTTCAAGAAATTTTCACG
>SNQJ01S0014895.1:120482-130768 GCA_010110895.2 Picea sitchensis | reverse complement strand
ATTGAGGGAGAGGTGTGGCAGCAACCCTGCCACATCCTACTAGCATTTTCGTCATGGCTCGAACTATAGGTTAACAATTACCTATTTCAAGAGACCCGCAATGTCGTGAGGGAAGACTGAGACAGTCGCTCATGAAGATTCTAAGGGGCGCGCAATAAGGAAGGATCCTTATTACTTAGAGGCCCTTAGTCTCCCACAAGGTTTCTTGATGAATTGTTGACTCCAAGGGCTAGATGTCTACCAAAATCAGTCAAAAGGAGAGTGACATCCTTGGAGCACGTAGGGTGTCTTGAAGGGCACGTCTCATAAATGAAACATGAATGAAGGTTAGTGGAACCCTTGGAGTATGTAGTTCGTATTGAAGGACACGTCATGGTTTTAACACTGGTGAGTCAATAAACCTAGGTACCTAGAAAACAATATCTCATTTTGACTTGGTGAGCCTTAAAATAAATGTGTATGAGTAATGTTTAATAATAATAAAATTTTCCTTAAAAACAATTTTTGCTAAGCTTAATTGAAAATTAGAGCATAGGTCTAATTGGGGGTATAAGTATTAAAACTAATTTAATCAACTAATAAAGGTGGGATGAAGAAAAATCAAATTTAAAAATTAAAGGAGAAATAATTTATCCAAAAATTTAACTACTCGCTAAATGAAAAACTTGTTAATTTATAACTTAGACCAAAAAGGGGAAACTTAAATACAAAAGGAATGTGGAACATAGAAGATAATCTAGTCTAGAGAACTTTCTAAATTCGAACTCAACTAAGATTTAAGAAAGGCCTCAGTCATTAAGGGAATGTGAGGGAATAAAGGGACATCAAGGAGCGATTTTAGGTGGGTGAGAGAAATTGGCAAATTAATTTAATTAATTAAATGAATTTCTAGTGCAACTAAGGGATCGGGTGACAAGTGTATAGGGGAGAATATTCCTAATGAAAAATTAATAAAAAGAAATTAATGTGCATTTTGGAAACTAGTCACTAATAGAACTCTATAAAATAAATGACGGAGGAGGGGAATCGTTCACGACTGGTAGGCGTAAGGTTATGCTGCTGATATTTTTCTTGACTGAGTTTTCTTGTGGGAGTTGGGATGCCCAGCTGGATTAGAGAGTGGTAGCTTGACCTTGTGAGGTGAGTTGGGAGTTGTCCTTTCTCTGGTTCTTGTGTGTGGCCCCTTTGTGGCTCAGGGGGATCAATGGGAAGAAGAGTACCCCTAACGTTGGTTGGAAGGTACCGATGAGGTCTTCATGGTTAGAAAGCAAGTGTAGGACAAAGCGCAAGTGCAGAGGAATGTTAGTTGTCGCAAGACGTCTTCAAGACCACTTCGATAGTTACAACATTTTCTCTGAGTTGAATTTGTAAATGTATTAGGCTTATTTGTAAATGTATTAGGCTTATTTGTAAAGTAGAGTTCTGGAATATTTCATTGTGTATGTAAATATGATTCTTGTAAGAGGAACTGGAATGTTTCCCTTGTAATTGATTATGCAATATGCTATCGATTTTTATTGTTAAAAAAATGTTAATAGGATCTTTGGGGTGAAAGGTTTTGTCATGATGGGTGCTCTTTTTATTCTTGGTTTACAATGCTCAGTATGACATGACATTCATTATTCTAGCAAAAAGAATTTTGTCACTGCGCCAAATTCTGCCATCATCTTTTTGTTTAAAATACGACACTTGTACAAATTTCTTGCTCTTGTCATTGCATAGAAAAATAGGTCAGGGAAATTATTTTCATCATTCACTTACATAAGGTTTCAAGCGATGAATCCTGGTCTGAGTTTATATGGTAATTCTTGTCCATAATACTAAATTCTTGATCGTACTCATCCTCGTCCTTGGTCTTCATAAATAAGATCCATGTTTTCCTTGAAAAACATCAATAAATGTCACACACTATGATTATCTCTGTAATGATGCTACTGACATCGATCCACTCACATATGAATGGATAAGATATAATTTCCCGTTGGACCTACTCTTACTATTTGGAAAAGAATCCTTGACATTCTTTCCAAGTGCACACCCTCTGCACACTCCCTGCTACTCAATATTGAACTTTGGAAGACCTGTAATAATCCTCCTCAGAATCAATTCCATGTAGTGTAGGTGTCCCAAACTCATGTGCCATGAGTCACATAGGTTGTCAATGTTGTGTACCAAATCCTAAACAAGCTTACTATGTAACATGTATAAGGTTCCCTCTCTAACCCCAATGACCACTACATTCTCTTGGCTAGCTTTATCTAGATGTATGAGTACCTTCCCTCTCTGAAAAGTGATGACAAAGTCGTTATCCTCCATAACTGAGACTAAAATAAAAAATTTCTTCAAACCTGGTACATAAAGCACATCATGGGCATCTAATGAACCTCCTGACTCAATATGGAACATAATTGTTCCCTCTCCCTTCACTGCATACCTGACATCATCACCAAGCTCCACATGAACCTTTGAGTCCTCCATTGGACCATTAAATAGCTCCCATGCCTCTATCATATCACAACATGCACCAGTATCCAAGAACCAAGCAATACTTGTTGTTGTGCTAGTATAAAGGAAATAAATCATTGAGTAATCCTTCTCAAACTTTGTTGCAAACTCATCAAGTTGTGTCTCTGTTAATTTCGTTTTCTATGTCTTTTCATTACCCTTCTTCTTCTTATCCAGAACCTAAGATGCATAATTCCCATTCTTATGACATAATAAGTACTTGATTTTACTCAAGTCCTTCTAATTCCCTGGCTATGACGATCCTCCAGCATTGTTACCCTCCTTACTAGAATCTTTCATTTTCCCTTCCTTTTCTTACTGACAAGGGGCTAAGTTCTCTTCACTATTTCCCTGCTTCCTTCCTTTTGACTCTTTCTGAGTCTCTTCCTAGATGAAATCATCCCAAAGTCTTTGCCAATTTCGGATAGTCTCCCAAGCACAAAATCCTTTGAAAAATGGTTCACATGATTTGGGAAGACTATTCAATTCCATGTTCATTAACTGTGCATCCTCTTTTTTCTCCCCTATGGCTACAAGTTGATCACACATCTGTGTGATCCTCATGATATAGATGGTCACTGTAACACCCTTTTGTTACTATAACACTCCGATACCATTTTGTGATCCTCATGATATAGATGGTAACGATAAAACCCTTTTGTTACTATAACACTCTGATACCATTATGTAACACCCTTTTGTTACTGTGACGCTCTAATACCATTATGTAATGATCCCCCGGCCGTCATCCAACCCACTAGCCGAGAAGATGCTACTTTACAGAACAACATCATTTTATGCTTAATTAATAACATGCATTTAAAATGGGTTAAACAMATTTAAACTTAGAGTCAGCACAAAATTACTGCTGACATAAATAATCCATGGAATTAACATTAAYTCATATGCACAGTAGAATACATGATAAATATAAATACACAGACATGCAAAACATAATTAAAACATGGTTTGGTACTTATCTTTGAAACAGTGGTAATTCCACCAACCACGTGTAGGCCTTCCACGAACCTCCCAGCCTTAGAACACTTTGCCCATCAAGCTCAGCAGTGGGTCACCCCCGAGCTGGGACTAAGCTCCACCCCAAGGTAAGGAATCCTAGGCTAGGCTGAGTTTATAGGGAAAAAGTCATAGAATGACTGGAAGGATTCTTCCCAGGATTCCATATTACGCCCACTACTCCAAGACTCTCATTCCCCACATGCCTGTTCTACCCGGGAGTATACACCTTCACAAGAACAGTCCATCGGTGCTACACCTCCCTCTCTGGGTATTGGTAATAGGCCAGATCAGGAAGTCTTAGAGACCATACCTGGTGTTGGACACTCTCTGGAACAAACCACTTCCTAGAAAACTCTCTCACTTGGAGAGAGTTTCTCGCAGGCCTGACAACCTACCTCTTCCAACAACAATCACCTCCCTCACCTGGAGAGAGGTCATACACAGGCTCAACATGAACTTACATTGGCCAACAAGTCACGCGCCGTCCAACACTGTGTGGCCACAACAACCAATTGGGAAAACAGACATGATTTTGCCAAACTGGTTCAACAATCATGGGATAGTCTCATCGTTTTGGTTTCGGGATTGCACAAGGTGTACAATGATTCCACACACAGACTCCAACTTTTCAGACAAAGGATGTACTAGCTATCTCAGAAATCAACACAGGCTTTTTGACTTTCAGGGATGCACGAGGGTATTTTTGCAGAGCTCAGACCATTCACATTCAGACGATCGAGTAGAATGGAGAAGGAACCCCCAACATGGCTCATCTCAACCATTTTATTTTCATGCACCTAGGTTGACACTTGTCACCCATGCAACTGCATTCGTTCCCTCAGCATGCGTTCCTTCCATTTGGAAGTTGCTTGTCCTTCCAAAAGAAATTAGGATAAAACATATTATTCACATGTCTTTTGGAATAATATTAAAATATTATTCCCCAAGGACTTAATCCCCTAGTCTCAACACTTAGCCCCTCTTCCCACTTTCCATCCCCTAATCCCTTTCCCACTCCATGGAATCTTAGTCCCCCATCACTCATTCATCGTGGTCGGTCTGCACGAAGCGATGTTTATATTTTTATTTATGTTCTGCATGATTACATATACAAAAGCAGGCTCTTGGCCTTCAACACTTAGGCTCTCTAGCCTAAAAATCACATAATCCCACCAGCTTATATAAACTTGGCTCACCAGCCTATAAAACATAATTACAATTAATTTTAGAAACATGATTTACAATAGGGCTCAGCCTTGGGGACATTACAATCCTCCTCCCTTATTTCTGCACTATCCTTAGTGCAACTTTACGCTGCATCTGCAAGCTTTTCAAAATTTTCAAAAAGATGTGGGTACTCTGCCCGCATAACATATTCATGCTCCCATGTCGTGTTCTCAAGATCGTACTAGGTCCACTGGACCTTTACAAGCTCTATAGCTCGATTCCAGAGCTGTTTGTTTTTCCTGTCCAATATGCGCATAGGATGCACTTGCAGGACACCTTCTGGTTCCACCTAAATCACATTCCAATCGATAACATGATTAGCATCATGTATATATTTCTTAAGAAATGAAACATGAAACACATTATGTACAGTCATAGATGCAGGTAATGCAAGCATGTATGCAACTGGCCCAATCCTTTCCAGGATTTCAAACGACCCACAATATCTTGCTTCCAACTTGGTGCAACTTCCCATCTTCAAGGAATTCCTGTTAGTTTTCACTTTCAGGAAAACATGATCACCCACTTTGAATTCTCTGTGGGTTCTATTCTTATCAACATAACTTTTCTGCCTGTCCTGGGAAACTTTCAAATTCTGTTTAATTTTTATCATTTGGTCCTCCATCTCCTTGAGCAATTCTGGCCCAACTATTGCTCTCTTAGCTAGATTATCCCAACTCACTGGAGTGTTGCACTTTCTTCCATAAAGTGCTTCAAATGGGCTCATCTTCAATGATGCATGATACCCATTATTGTAGGCGAATTCTGCCAAATGCAAGTAGTCTTTCCACCTTGATGGTTTATCCATCACATACATTCTCAGTATGTCTTCTATTACTCTTTTCACCCTCTATGTCTATCCATCAGATTCAGGATGATACATTGTACTAAAATTCAGATTTGTTCTGAATCCTTTGAACAATCCTTTCTAGAATTTCAAGGTGAATTTTGGGTCCCTATTAGACACAATCGTTTTAGGAATTTCGTGCAAGCGTGCCACTTCTTTTAAGAAGATATCAAAAACATCTGTTGCCTTTTGAGTGGTTTTCAATGGAATAAAATGGGCATCTTTTGTAATCTTGTCCACCACAACCATGATCGAATCATGTTGCTTTCTTGTTCTGGGCAATCCTGTAATAAAATCTATGGTCACCACTTCCCACTTCCATTCAAGAATGGGTAAAGGATGCAACAACCCTGCTAGGTTCCTATGCTCAACCTTAAATTTCTGGCATTCCATACATATGGCGATGTATTAATCGATCTCCCTCTTCAAACCTGGCCAAAAGCAATGGATTTTGACTGCTGCCACAATCTTCTGATATCCTGGATGTCCAACATAAGTCATGTTATGCATTTCTTTTAGAATCGCAAGTTTCAATTATTGGACATTGGGTATATACACTATGTCTTTATACATAAGTAATCCATCAGTTTCCAAGGTGTAACTTTCCCTTTTCTGTGGCCTTTCACTCTGTTGTAGCTTTGCTACCAAATCTCTGTACTACAAATCAACACTTGCAGCTTCCAAAAATCTATCCTTAATATCCATCCTGTACATGCTAATGGCTATAGCATGCAATTCATGCACCTTTATGCTGAGTGCATCAGCCACCTTGTTTTCCTTCCCCTTGATATGCTTGATATCAAAGTCGTATTCACACAGAAACTCTAGCCACCTACTTTGTCTAGCGTTTAAAGTTGGTTGATCAAACAAATATTTCAGACCGTTGTGGTCTGTTCTCAATTCAAATCTCCTTCCCATAAGGTAATGTCTCCATTTCCTCAAAGCGTGGACTATTGCTGCCAACTCCAAATCGTGAGTGGCATAATTATTTTCATTCTCTTTCAACTTCCTCGACTCATAATAGATTACAAATCCATATTGGTTGATAACTCTTCCCAACCCTTCCTTACACGCATCTGTGCACACCACGAAATCCATATTTGGATTTTCAATTCTCAATATTGGAGTGCTAGTTAACAACTGCTTCAATCGCTGGAAACTGTTCTCACACTCGTCAGTCCACTGAAACATTTTTTCCTTCCTTTGCAAGGAAGTGATAGGGTGAGCTATCTTTGAGAACCCTGCAATAAACCTTCTATAATAGCCTGCCAGTCCCATAAAGGATCTAATTTCTATCACATTCCTTGGTGCTGACCATTCTCGGATGGCCTCAACCTTCTCAGGATCCACAATGATCCCTTCTTCTGAAATAATATGCCCCAAATAATGGATCTTTCTTTGATAAAATGAGCATTTGCTCAACTTGGCATACAACTGGTGTTCTCTCAATACTTGCAGCACCATCCTCAGGTGTTTTTCATGCTCTTCCTCTGACTTGGAATACACCAAGATTTCATCTAGTAAGACTATGAAAAACTTGTCTAAATAGTCCATGAATACACCATTCCTCAAGCACATAAAAACAACAGGTGCATTTGACAGTCCAAACGACAACACTGTGAACTCGTAATGACCATACCTTGTTCCAAAGGCGGTCTTGCTGATGTCATCATCCTTTATTTTTACCTAGTGATATATTTATCTGACATCTATCTTCAAAAATATTTTCGCACCCTTCAACTGATCGAAAAGATCATCGATCCTAGGCAGAGGATACTTGTTCTTAACAATTACCTTGTTCAACTACCAGAAATCAATGCACAACCTCAATGTCCCGTCCTTCTTCTTCACGAATAGGACTGGGGCACCCCAAGGTGACACGCTGGGGTGAATGTACCCGTTCTTTAGAACCTCTTTAAGTAGCAATTACAACTCTTTCATCTCTGGCGTACTCATTCGATAAGGAGCTTTTGACACTGGAGCTGCACTAGGCATCAAATTTATAGAAAAATCAATGTCTCTCTTCAAAGGTAGTCCAAGTACCTCCTAAATTATGTATTTGAACTCTGTGAGTGCCTCATGGTCTTCAATCATTGAGACTTCCTCTCTGGATGCTTCCTCCACATGGGATGCAAATAATTGACAACCTTTCCTGTAGCACTTCTTCAACTGCATGGCTGAGATTTCTCTAATAGTCATGGTTCTGGGGATTCCTTGGACTGTTTTCCAATTTCCCTCGTCATCCAAGCATGTAAAATTCTTGTTACGACAGTCCAAAAGGGTATGGTGTTGGTCCAACCAGTCCATCCCAATTAAGCAGTCATAAGAGCCTAAAGGCAAAATATTCAATTCATCCTTAGTCCTCAATCCATTCATGTCTACCGAACAAGCTTTAACCAATCCAGTGACCTTCCTCTTGGTTCCTGTAGCCAACTGCACTAACCAAGGCCTTTCATGTTTGCTTCTTGATAAATGCAAACTTTCCACCACCCTAGGATCTACATAACTATGGCTAGCTCCTCAATCAATTAAAATAATAAATGGTTGGTTTTCAATCATACCTTCCACTTCAATCATGTGCGATTGAAATTCAACTTGTTTGTTGTCCAGGGATACGTAGATCCTTGGCATTCTACTGCCCATGTCCTCCACTGTTTCATCTTGTTGAACATTATGGACAGTTCTTGCTTTGCCATTTTTATGGGGACAATCTCTGTATTTGTGGTTCCCTTTACAGCCCCAACACTGAATGGGCATCTATCTCTGCCTTTGTTCCCCCACTTCAACCATTCTCAGCTCTCTAAATGATGGATGTCCTTGAGGATTATTTCTGAAAAAGGGAGGCTTGTTTCCCTTCAGCCTCTTCTCTTTCCTGAACTTCTTCTGATCATCCCAAGCCTTCCGAAAAGTAGGCCTTTCTCTTTGCTATTCATATAAGCATTTTGCCCTTCTTATTGTTTCTTCCATAGTCTTAGGATCATCATACTGAATCTTGTCACCAATGGAAGGTGGCAGTCCACTCAGATGTCTCTGAATCTTGACAGCCTCATCTTTGATGAATGGAACATACTTCAGTAGTTCCAAAAAATTTCGTTCGTATTCATCAATGGTCATGTTGCCCAACTTGAGTTCGAAGAACTCCTTCATCTTTCTATCATAGTATCTTTTGGTTTGGTATTTCTTCTCGAAATACCTCTTGAACTCCTTCCAAGTGATATCTTTCTCATTAATGTGTTGCACTTACACAAACTGACCCCACCACATGGATGCTTTTCCTTTCAATTGATAGATTGCAATTCTTCCTTCTGCATGAGAGGAATAATTCTGCAGTCAAAAATATTTCTTCATGCCAAGCAACCATGTTTTGACATCTTCCTCCTTCTTATGTTCTCCATCAAATGTAGGAGGCTTAATCTTATTCATCTCCCCTTTCAATTCATCCATCCCAGATCTCCTATACTTTCTCGTAGAAGATGGGCTTGAACTACTATGTGCTTCCTTACCAGAATGCTTTGGGGAGCGATGATGATGTCTGCTACCACTCCTCAATCTTATTTTTCTCTCAGGGGTCCTGTGACTCTCTGTCTTGCTTGAGTCACTCCCCTTCTCCAATTTCCTTTCTATTCTTTCCAGGCTCTTCAACATCTTTAAGTTGAATTCACCTTGTTAATCCCTGACCCTCATGAGCTTTCAGATATCGGCTCGGCGAGCCTGGGCATCCTTCTACAATCCTTCAATGATTTTCATTATATGCCCTTTCCTTATCCAATTCTCTTCCATGCCCATTGGAGTTCGATCCTTCGACTTCCTGGTTGACATTCCTTGCTACCCTTTCATCCTCTGTTTCAGAGGCAATATGCACCTCTTCCAATTCCATACTTGGTGTCGGTTTTTAGCTGTCCTGACACTCGTTGAACTTTGCACACACAACATGTAGTCAACCGAAGTTTGTTAGGCCTTAAACCCTTAACAAAATCACAATATTAATAAACCAACATGAGTGAGAAAACGTTTTGACTTCAGAAAGTTTTCTGAGCTCTGACGGCTCTGCAATTTCAGGACTTCAAGACTTTTGGCTTTAGGGTTTTGGTCCACGAGGCTCTCCCACTCGCTTTTGGGTTTCGGGTCTTCAGTACCTAGGGGTTAATGATGCAATGACTCCCAACCTCTTGTCGCTACAATCCCTGAAATCCAATACAGGGTTTCTTGTACAAGATCCACCGATCCTTAATGAGTTGGATCTAACGGTCTAGATCTTTTCAGAATTTCGTGAATCGGAAGTTCATGATGCAGCGACTCCCAATCTTTATCGCCTCAATCCACGAATTCTGAAAATTTGGTTTCCTTGCTCTTCGGGCCCACAGCACAGGTATCGCCCTTAAAATATGCTATGGTTCTTCCATCTTCGAAGATTTCAGGACTTCGGGACTTCGGGTTTCGGGGTTTCAGTTCTTGAGACTTCCAAAATTTCTTTCCTTTCCAACCCCCGACTTCCGAAATTTCAATTTACTTTATTCTCAGGGCCCACAGCATAGCTATATCCCTTAACCACAGTGGTGCGTGGCCCATTCAGAAGGGTCCACGTCACATATGGTGATGTCGTCGAGTCCGACCATGCTCACTTTTCTTTTGTCCCACTGGCACATGGTACACACCCATGTGTCCACGTCCATTCCAAGTGAAATCC
>SNQJ01S0014895.1:78356-118635 GCA_010110895.2 Picea sitchensis | reverse complement strand
CTTAAGACCATCTTCCTATTCATGTTCTTTCTTTCGAATAAACTTACGATGACATCAAACATCTCTTTGGTTGTCTTCTTCTCATTTAGGTGAGGGATTAGATGATCCTTCATAGAATATGGGAGGACTCTTTCTTCTTTGATCTCCTTCTTGTTGTGATCATCTAAATCTGTAGGATCTATCAGTGGAGTAACTACTTTATCCATTAATTCCCAAAGTTCATACTCCGTCAACGCCAAAGTAAATCTTGCTTTCCAAGATATGAAGTTGGATTCTCCATCCAATCTATGTTCAACTCTCAATGGTGTTGCTACAATCCCTAAGACCTGATAAACTGCCTTGGAAATAATCCGTTGCTGGAAAATTTCCCTTGTACTGATCAAGCTTCCCTTCAGAGCATGAGCTTTGATACCATGTTGAAATTCCTACTCCAACACCTAGGTGCTTTGTTATCTAGTGATTTCCTTACTACAATAAGATTAGTAGCTCAAAAAAAAAAATACACTACTGAAATATTCATCTTAATATCATGCAACAGAAGCATAAGCTAGGAAACCAAATCAAGCACACATGAACACCAGAATTTTTGGGTAAATACCCCTAGAAAAATCCTGGAGGGAAAACCAATGCTTAGAATGTTTTTGTTATGCTAAAATCATGGCTCCCATAATAGGGATAGTGTCCCACTGAGAGAAATACAACTGCAGACTAACCTGGAAATATTTGACCTATTGTACGACCAATTCTTGCACACTTTTCTAGAAATCCACGACTTTCCCTTCTGTGACCCGCAAACATCTACGACTTGTCGTTCTGTGACCAACGAATATTCATGACTGTATAAACTATGACCTGTAGATATGTATGGAAAGTCCGTTTGACAATCTTCATACAGTCTTACTCTTTCTTGTGGCTTCCTTCTGCTGACACCCTCATGTGTATGCATTTGTTCTCTCTTCTCCTTGACCTGTATGATCTCTAGATGAAAGTCCTTCTTCACCTATCTAAGATATTGAACCACATTACTTCGCGATCCAATACTCCATGTGTCAAATCTCTCAACACAAATATTGTCAAGTGTAATTGTTGGTCCTATTGAATTGTCGTCCTTCATGATCCAAGCACTCGAGCATATGTCCTTCTCTATTCCTGAGTGTGACCTTGGAGACTCCACATTAGCGAAGGCCCTCCTTTTCTATCTGTGTGAATGTATTCCCCCTTCTCCTAGCCTTGATTTTATAATCATGAGCTATAATTTATTTCTAATATGAAAAGTGATCTATGGTTGAGATTACTTCTCACACTCACTTGAGATTTAGATTACATGTTGCATGTTAAGTACTTTTAGCATGTTTATTAAATAATGCAATTAGCTAATTACATAATTGATTAATAAAATAAATTTACTTTAATAATTCCTTTAACTAAAGTAAATTCAAGAGTATAAGACTTTATATGATTTCCACATGTCTAGACACATAGACCTGTGCAGAAATACATGTTCGATGCTACCACTACCATCAATAGTCTGGGTACACTTCGAATTTCCAATCTCCATCATATTTTATCAAAACAATTGGTTCTTGGAAAAAAATTGGACAACACTTTGAGAGAGAATGGATACCAAGTGGACGTACTCCAATTCCTTCTATCCTCAGAGTGATGGAAAAACTGAGGTAGTAAATAGGGCATTGGTGCAATTGTTGAGAGGTTACAACAACAAACATCCAAATACTTGGGACGAACATCTAGTCTATGTTCAACACTCTTACAATAGAGCACTTCATTCTTCCACCAATAAGTATCCTTTCGAGACTTGTTTTAGTTATCTACCTCCTTCACCATTTGATATTGTTTATTGACAACAAAAGAAAGAAATAAGAGTACAAGGAGAAGAACATAAGGGAAGCGCATTCATGGAAAATATCAGGAATATACATCTAAGGGTGTTACACCTCAAAATCACTCATTGCAATGACAACTAGTGTCGTCATTACAAGTGTCGCATATTGGTCGCAAGTGTCGCAAGTGTCACAAACGTCAAACTATTATATTTCCTATGTCATCTCTGTAACGACATCATAAGGATACTTAAGACATCTCAAATTCTAGTTTTGAAGAGGAGAAATCAATTGACAAGGAGTACAAACCTTTTGCCACTAGAAAAGCTACTCAAAAGTCAAATTTGGAAGGGAGCGCTCCCCTACATACTGTCAGGGAGATTTTGTGCTATGTACCCTCTTCTTGGGGAGCGTTCCAATGCTTTGTGCCCCTTTTGAGGGAGCACTGGACTTTTATGGGCAAAATTTGGTTTGTTGGAGGAAATCAGGGAAGAATCCCCTCAATCTTTGAAGGTGGTTGGATTCGAATCATAGGTCAAGGCATGATCTTAGGGATGATCCACAATTGAAGGAGAGGAATCTTGAACTTATCCCAAAGAAATCTCAAGTGGTTGGGCCTCTCAAAGCTTATATAAGGAGATCTTATCATGGTGAAAGGCACATGACATGATAGAGATTGGAGATGCCAAACTTATGATCTCATGAATGGTATTGATAGGGTAGAGAGACATAGTAAAGCATCTAACTTATGATCTCATAAGGGACATATCATTTAAGCATCAACATTCTGTGTGTGGATTATTTGAGCAAGGGTCTGGACAAAGGGAGCTTGGTGAAGTTGTTGCACTACATCCATGGTTGTAAGCAACACTTTGTTCTCATTAATATAAATTCATACTTGGCCTGTTTCCTTTAAAGTTTGTGTATATGAACTTGTTTATTTCATAGATTCAATATAAAGTTATTCATAGTAGAGTAGGAAGTATTGTTTTTGTTTCTCATTGTACCACAAGATCTTCAACTGAACTTGGAGATCAAGATCACCCTGGAGCGAGCAAGGACAAATGTCGGTAAAAAGGTACTTGCATTTCTTCCCTCTTCTTGTTTCATAGTTTAGATTTATGATAAAGGAATGTTAGTGTCCATAATAGCACTTTCTGTCTTGGATTTAGGGATCTACCATCCAAGAGGAAATCCAGTTGTTCGCAGGGGGATTATCCTGTAACATAGGGTTCAGGAGTAGCTCGAGAAAATCCAATAATTGTATAAATCCAAGCATGATCAACACATGGAGGATCATAAATTTCATGCCAAAGACAAGATTTGGCTATCTTTGTAAGGAACGTCTACAAGTAGCATCAAAGAAACTCAATCCCCATATATATGGACCATTTGAGATCATTGACCAAGGGAATGAGAATGCCTTCAGGCTGGAACTTCCACCTTATATGTAGATCAACTCAGGGGTGAATGTAGAAAATTTGGAGTTGTTCAAATCCTCCATGTTGTATGAGGAGGAAGAACATTAGGTTCTTCCCATCATGGAATACCTTGCACCTCATGGTATTGATGACATGAAGGAAGACATAGTTTTTCAACACAAGGAGTAGACAACTTACAGAGGACGAAAATAAATGTTGTATATTGGTCTCAAGGGATAGAATGCAAGGGAATCAAAGTGGTATGAGAGGAAACAAATTGAAAGAAAGTTCCCTCATGTATCCTTGGAACCTTTTGGTGGGAAAAAACCTCCCAATGGGGAGGTGTTATCTGAATCATATTTAACAAGAATAATTGGCTATTGACACAAGACTCCAAGATGATCATCAAGAGATTTTTTTAAGGCTATGGATGATAAAGGAGATCGACTTATTGGCGTGAAGGGCCCCATGCCATCATGATTGATGTCAAATTTTGTATGTAATGTATGTAAATTTGGGCAGTAAATTATTGTATAAAATAAATAATGAGATATTCATAAGACCTTTTCTACGTGGGATAAAAGAAAAACAAACAAATAAAAGAAGGAGAAGCGGGCTAGAGAGAATTTGAAGCATTGGGGATGCATGAACTTCCAACTATCCTCCCATTGGAATCAACTTTCTATATCATGTATCTCCACAATGAGAAAGGGGTTATTTGGTTGTGAATGATGTAGAGAGGCTACCCATATGTCACTGAGGAGCATACAAATAAACTAGAGAGCACGTAAATTTCCCATTATTGAATAATAAAGAGCCTATCTGAAGCCAAAAGAATGTTGGTTTTCCCGTTTGGGTTTCCAGGGTAAATTATGAGTTTATGTGTGGTGATTATTTTGAGGTTGTGTTGTTCATGAGTGGCTAATGTGTGCACTATAAATTAATTGTTGTTTGTGTATGGTTTAGAGAATAATACTTCATGTCATCTATTTGTTGAGCTCATTTTATATTAATACGATTCTCATGGGTCGGTAAACAAACTAGCATCTTGTTCACCACACCCATATGTTGAATTAGAGGTTGGAAATCGACGAACCTCCTTACAGAGCCATTCTATTCATTTGGGCTTTTTTTATTTCGTTTTTAGAAGTCATTGGGAACATTATTGACTTTGTTGGGAGTTTTCCTTTTCCCAAAAATCATATATGGCATATATATCGAATTCTAGGATAGATGGGGTGTTTATTAGCTTCCCATGAACAATATACATGTCTTGTTCCATTCTATGACTATCAATTTCACCCCAAAACATTTTCCTTCATTTTCGAATGCAAAATTGACTTTTGAAACATTTTGTCTGTTCATGAATGACACAATCGATTTCCATACATTTTTTGTGTGTGGTGGTTCACCAAAATTCATCCCAAAAAAAATTCTTACATCGTTCGTGATTAAATTCACCCTCGGACTTTCTTCTCAGCCTACTGATAACCAATTCTGATTTTCAAAAGGTTTTCATTCACAACTGACCACCGAATTCACATTTTAATTATTTATTTTAAATTTATCTTGACCCATATATGATTGGGTTCTTTCTTGATCGAATTCATTTCCTTAGTCGACCAACAATCCTTCCTAGTTGACCGAATCTTCCCACGTTTTGACTGGGTTTTCATCTGGTCAATTTGATTTGACTTGGTTGTCTTTCTTTTCCTTCGACTCAATTAGTATTCCTTCCAAATTTGTTTTTCAACTTGACTTGTATCCCTTCTAGATCATTTCTCCAACTCGACTTATTGGTGGACTTTTGTTTTTGCACCAAGTCAACTTGTGACTTGATTGGTTGAGTCTTTTCCCATCAACAAAGAGATAAGTTTATATTTTTTTAAATATTTTCCATGTTGGTGAAATGGTGAGACTATAAACCTCTTGTTTTCAGATCATAGTGACTCTATTTATGATTGAGGAAACCAATCTTTTCTTGAGACATGTGGTTTAAGAAAAAAAAAATTAGTCTCCTTGCAATGATCTTATAAATTGAGTTACAAATAGAGATTGGCGTGAACTCCTTAAAGGAGGATAGAGAGTCATTTTTTTTCCGAATCAATGCTATGAAAGTAGATTTTAAAGCACCCAATGTTTGACCATATACTCTTAATTCCTATGCCACTTTAAGTAAATCCTCCTTTAACAGATCATGCAAACACGAGTAGAAAATATTGTTCCACCAATTAGGGCCTAGGATATTTTTTTTTTTAAATAATTTAATCACTACTCTAAGTTCCTATTTGGATGTATCTTATGTTAGTCTTCATTTGTTTCATCATCTATAAACCTTAAAAAAAATGTTGGCAACTTTAATATCTTTTAATATATATTAGCTCTAATTGGTTCTTGATACAATGCTATAAAATGGGAGATGCCCAAATAAACTATGACTTGAAACCTCCTTACTCTCCTCCCTCTAGCCCCCTCCATCTCCCATATAATATTCATATTCTTATTTTAATTTGCACAATGTTGAAAAAAAATGCATATTTCTCCTTTAACCAATTATATTGCTCATCTTTTGAATCACCATTTTGCTTCCTCCCATTCCATAATTATTCTCTTTGTACGTTCCAAATATTTATTTTTTATCTTTTCTTCCATGGATAAAACCTTTGAGTTGTTTTGTTCATCTCCTCATGATATTTGTGTTTCATCTTATATTAGCCTCTATTGATAATTTATTCTTTTTAGCCTAATCTGTTGCTATCCTTTTACTCTTTTTGAGTATTTAGAGAATTGATACACGAGGGAATCCATGAATCTATGCCACACTTTTTTGGTAGGATGGAAGGGTGAAAAATATGTAAGTGGACTCTCAATTAAGGTAAATTTCTAGCACTTGATTGAAGTATTAATAAATTGATCAAGAACTTAAACAATCCCTCTATTGAGGGTTTGTCCTAGATCCAATAGAACCTTGATTAAAGTTCCAATGACGGTTAATTAATCCCTTTATTTACACATGACATTTTATTGAGGGTTAGGACCTCCATCAAGGTGTCGAGTTTGATTGAGATCCCAAAATTTTATATAAACATCTAGAAGTTGCAGATATTTTTATTTCCTTTCTTAACCATCAAGTACACTAAAACCTTGATTTAGCAAAGTCATCTATCCAAGTTTTATACACACATGGGCCATACCAAACTTTGAGCAAGTGGACATAAATTTTGTTTCCTTTCTTAACCATCAAGCACACTAAAACCTTGATTTATCAAAATCATCTATCCGAGTTCTATACACACATGGGCCATGCCAAACATTGAGCAAGTGGACACACATTTTATTTCCTTTCTTAACCATCAAATACACTAAAACATTGATTTAACAAAGTCATCTATCCAAGTTTTATACACACATGGGTCATGCCAAACTATGAGCAAGTGGACACATTAGCAATGCCATGTCGTCTACATAGAGAGGTAGGTTATTTGTCTTTTTTTTAAATAAATTGTAAAATGAATGTAACTTATTTACTTTTTTGTTTGTATTTTATCAATCAACAATATTTACATTGTCGATTTATTTCGACCACATATTGATAAATAGAAATGATGTCATATTTTTGAGGATTGAAAATTATTAATTAATACATGATTGAAAACAAAACTCAAAATGTGACATTGTCATTTTTTTTAAAGTTTAGATTAATAAATTAAAAACTTTTACACTACCAATTTCATTTCCAACCATGTATCTGCAAACATAATTCTCTCACAGTTTTTTCAATCCTCTAGTAATGCATAGAGGATTGAAATTTATGCATTGATATATGGTTGAAGATAAAATTAAGAGCATAAACATTGTTGACTTTTGTTGAGTTTGGTTAATTTAGAATAATCAACTAGAAATATTTACATTGCCAATTTTATTTTAAATCATGTATTGGTAAGAAGAAATGTTGCCATATTTTATTCAATCCTTTGCTAACATGTGGATGATTGGAAATGAATTGTTGATATATGATTGAGAAAAAAACTAGCAACATAAGCATTTCCAAGTTTTTGCTCCATTCTTTTAGTTTAAATTGATTGAATAACAAGTTATAAAGTCCATCCATGTAATTCATCTTGGTTTTTTAATGGTCATTTCTCTAGGTGCACTACATAATGGATTCCATCTATGCATGATACATGGAGATCTAAACAATCTTAATATTATGCTCCCATATATCTTGTGTTAGTGCTTCGTCCGACCTACAAGAGGACTATTATTTATAAATATTTTTTTTATTGGCAAGTATGAGTTATTACCATTATAAATAATATTTTTTTTACTTTCATAGGAACCTCACCATCTAGTCATCCAAAGACAATTAGTGATAGTCAAAGAATTAATACACTACATTCATCTACTGCATATGCATTATCAACTAGTGATGAGGTACAAGACACAAGTATTTTGTGGAAATTATTGTTAAGTTATGGATATATTTAATTTTGAATATTTGATTTCATGAGAAAATATGAATTTTAATGTATTTTTTATGTTTAACTTGCAAAGATCCCTATTGTGTCAAGGTCATCCTACATCTTCCTGGCCATGGGAAAATGGCATGATGTGCATTATCTTAGAGGATATTTTGGGATAGTTCTAATGTTTTTGTAGGGAGATTATAACCATTCAAGTTGATATTGTCATTAGTTGATAAATGACAATGATGCTCATGGATGTCCATCAATTGTTGACACCATATAGGAGGGTTAGACAATAGAGTTCCCTTTGAAATAATATTGTCGTGAGGAACAAGTGTCAAGTTCCATGGAAGGATAAGTGGGATTCAATTAAAGCATCCATGAGGGGACATGAAACGAGGGATATCTTACTTGATACCCCCTTGATTGTCTGATGGGGAAACCACTTTAACTACAAGATCTTAAGCTTGAAGTTGAAGCACATCATTTGTATGATATATTCAAAGCATGGGGTATGTTCACACACCATGATGAGGTGCCATTGTATTTCACAACAGATTTATATAGTGAGGTTTTGTTACATATGAAATCCAATCTTGCGACAGATTTATATGGTGAGTATTATTTTACTTGAGTTTGTAGACACATCCAAGCTTGGAGTTGATGCAAGTGATGTGATGAGTAATAATGTTGCACACTACATTGGGAAATGTTTTAGTTGCAT
This sequence comes from Picea sitchensis, assembly GCA_010110895.2. Lineage (NCBI taxonomy): Eukaryota > Viridiplantae > Streptophyta > Pinopsida > Pinales > Pinaceae > Picea > Picea sitchensis. The sequence continues at coordinate 110,183 of SNQJ01S0014895.1, read as the reverse complement.
TATCTAGGGAGGGATATAGACCACCACATGTTTTAGTTGTACCCTAATGTGGAATGGGTGGACATTGATATGCTAATATTTTATCCCATTAGGATGTACTATAGTACATTGTGCGACTTTGTGATGCATATTTTTACTTGCAAGAGAGAATTAGGTTGCATCATAAAGGCCACGTATAGTTTTGTACAATTATGCATCCTTAAATTATTATTATTAGTCATTAATTGATTATGGGAATATGTGTAGAATCGACACATTGATTGATATTTTTTTCTTTTTAGTAACATGCAAATATCTACATTACTTGATGATATGGACTTAATTTAGAGCATTCTTGTGCACTTACAATGTATGGAGGTGACTTGGTTAATATATGGTTGGATTCTAGAAGTTCAAATATATATTTTTTATGTTCTTACATATTTACAATTGGTTATTTCATCATAAATTTCTTCACATGTTTCCCATTCTTGTTCTATAGGGTAAAGAAAAGGGTGTTGCAGAAGATATTGAACTTGAAATTGAGCCCAAAAATGAACCTATTGTAACCCTTGTAGAGATGGGAACTCAACCTCAATTTCTAGTTGAAGAGGTACAATTTGTGAAACAATGATGAAATCTAGTTATACATCAATTAATGAAACAACCATTATTGTGTATTTACTTACATGAATGTGTAAATTTAATGACTTCACACAAAGGTCTAGCTATAGGGAGTTGTCAATGGCAGTATCATGTAGGCACATGAGTGACACCAAACAATTTTTTATCATGATGCATGCCCATCAAGTGTCCCATGTATTGTAGAGGAATGAATCAATACGAATAAGTGTATATAATTTGAAATTTAAATGTTCATTTACTTTTTAATGAAAATCATGTTTTTTATGAATCATTTGATCTCATGTTTCTGTGAAACTAGTGTGAAATTCATAGTGTCCTAGGCACTAGCATGGGTGTGCATATTTTGATTCCCTATATACGAGTTGCCTTTAATGATGCACAAGAACTTGCTCCATAGTTTAAATTTTAATATATTGTCCATATATGTTTTGTATTAAAATTAACTGAATTGATTTTAAATTTTAATTACATAAGTGATTATGACTAATGTTTTTATGTGCTATGGATGTTTGCTCCCATGCTAGAAATGGGGGCTTTTTGCAAGTGACAATGGAAATGGTTATAAAGGTGGTGGTGCTTGATCGTAGATTTATAGTGTTCCTTTATAACCCATTGCTCTCATTTATTTACTCATAGCCACTATTTGAATACATTATATATTATACATGTTTTTTTTCTTATATAATCTATATAAATTTTATGATAATTCCATTTACTTTTTAATGATAATCATGTTTTTTTAATGAATCATTTGATCTCATGTTTCCTAGTGACATGTGACATTCATAGTGTCCTAGGCACTAACATATTTACTCCATAGTTTGATTTTTAATATATTATCCATATATGTTTTGTATTAAAATTGAACTAAATTGATTTTAAATTTTAATTGTATAAGTGATTATGGCTAATGTTTTTTCTGTGATATAGATGTTTGCTTCCATCCTAAAAATGAGGGCTTAGTGCAAGTGACAATAACAATGGTCATAAAGGTGGTGGTGCATGATCTAGATTTATAGTGTTCTTTATAACCCATTGTTCTCATTTATTTATTCATAGCACAATGTTCTGATTTGTACTATTTGAATATATTATATATGTTTTTATCCTCTATATAATTTTACTATGATCCATAACTTATTTATTTTCAATGTCTAAGTACTACTTATATCATTAATCAAACGCATTAATTTATATGTTTAATTAATGACGTACATGGTTGATTATATGTTCTACATAGTTAGCTGTAACATTAACTAATGTTGAGGTTGAGACATTGCAAAATAATTTGAATCATATGATGTATCTTGATACCAAGTATCACAATATTATTCATATTGACACATTCAGGAAGAAAATAATGTATTTTTAATAACAATAATAGAAAACGAAAAACACCCTACACATACATATACCTGATTAAGAACGAATATATATATATATATATATATATAATCTGTCAAAATTAAATCGTCTGGTACTCGTGCCCAATTATGTTTATCCTCATCCATTATTATGAACGTTTATCAATCAAAACAATCGTTAAAAATGCAAACGTTTTTCCTTGAAAACAATAAGATTCACCATATGGAAAAGTTCAGATTTCAACCAAGTTGTTTGACAAGTTGTTGACATCCCAGATTACCTTGTTCATTGCTTCAGTAGCCAAACCTGTATGTCTCAATGATCACTACTGTGTAAGATACGTGGATTTTATACTTGCAATAGAAACGTTGCTCACTTCGAAAATAAATAAACACATTGCTAGAAATAAATCTTCAATATCATTACAGTAAATTCAAGTAGAAGTAAATATTCCTTTCGCAATTAGTTAGGACAGAGATTAGGGATCATGCGGGATTTCACTTCGTTGAGGTTTGGCTGCTCCAATGTGCTAACGATGGCTTCAACTGGTCCTCTGAGCGTCGAGAGGCTTATGAATTACACGGTTGGTCAATATTTTCTTCTTTCTTTCATTTACAGAGAATATCTTGGAAACCACTGCTTTTCTCCTCCCAATATGTCGAACTGACAAGGAAATGTGTCACCCATAATATTGAACACAAATTACCAAATGCAATCAGACTTGATTACAATTATCTTGCTTTAGTCAATGGAGACCCCCACAACTTTTCTCTACTGGTCTACAAAGCCATTACAGAAACCAAAAGACAAATTCAGAAGTGCTGAGAAGCAAAGCTTGGAGTGAGCATTTAGATCTGACCTACAATATTCCAACTTTCCAGATAAGATAAATCATAATACAAATTGACTACCAGCAACATGGGAATAGTATTGAGAGTTTGTGTCTGGAGCTATGGAGGATNGTGCTGAGAAGCAAAGCTTGGAGTGAGCATTTAGATCTGACCTACAATATTCCAACTTTCCAGATAAGATAAATCATAATACAAATTGACTACCAGCAACATGGGAATAGTATTGAGAGTTTGTGTCTGGAGCTATGGAGGATGCCCGTACCTTCCCTCCATAGGTAAAAGGGATTACTCGATTTCCGAAGTCGTACCAATCTCATGTACCTGCCAAAAACAATAATTCTCAGGCACCACTAATCTTGCGTTGCATAGGCGTTAGTTCCTATTCTTGTCGATTAACCTCGCGAGTGTAAAAGAAAAGATATTACTTCTAATTGTATTAAACTGATACCCAGTAATTTATCAGATCAAAAAATACCCAGTAATTTATCAGATCGAAAAAAAATCCGTCAGTCTCTCTGCTCGCATTTTCATTGTTACTTTCAGTAGATGTCTATTCACACGACCAAAACACTCCCCCATGTGCGCCCCAGGATGAGAGAAAAACATATCTTTGAAATTAGGTTTTCGGGTTCTTTACCTCAATATCACTCAGGCTTTCGAGAAATTAGGTTTTCGGGTCCTTTACCTCAATATCACCCAGGCTTTCGACATGTAGCTGCAGGTTCAGTTTTATATTTACTTCACTTTCCAGAACACCACTCTGCTATATGTGTGTGTGTTGGAATGCTTAAATTAAACCAAACCAGAGCAGTTTATAACTTTATAATACCCCAGAAAACAACTACAACGGTTTTAGAGGAACTATAGTATTGAGAATATTCCCGTGAAGTGTATTTCCTTACTCGATCTCTTTTCAAACCTTTTATCTTATATACATAAACATATACCTTTGGATTTATAATCAACATATCTACATTTATTTGCCATAATCTAAGCTCTAGACTGCTGCTGAGATCACTGTCTGCTATATATTTCTTTGCGTATTGTCTGTTGTCTCTGAAACTACTGGTGCCTTTCGGCCTTTGARGAATASAAATGGCWRACAGGTTKGTTGCTATGCGACATTATGCGAGGAACAATCAYACAACAAAACTATAACAAAACTATAAAATGGCTAAGACATACCTCTGGTYTGTGTATATGAGAGCTTGCCGTGTCTTGRAGCCATAAAKCRAGTTCATGTTCATCCTCTGTTTTATTCACTTTTCTCAATTTATTCCTTGTGACATTCAAAGAACAAGATGCSGTGCATTCTAAATCYTCATGTTTATCATGAGAAACATGAGCACCTCTCTTTCTTCTAGGAACTRAGGAGTAYGATCCGGCGGYCTGCCGGTCCTGCTCAAACTCAATATCCTGCTCARGCAGAGAGAGAGGCAGGGGCAGGTTTTGGGGACCAGACGACGCATCCGAAGCTAAGGAAGAGTCYTCCTTSCCTGTAATGCCYGATTCCCGATACCCATAAGTTGGGTTTTTTGCAGCATCCTCTGTGTACTGAGAATTTTTCTTCTGTTGCTGCTCAATATCAAACTGGTTGGTTGCATTTTTATCTCTCCAGCTATCTACAGACGGATCCAAATACATTGTCCACCCAGACTCAGAGATCTCACTGCCCATGCTGCCCTTATCTGATCTTGCAAATACTGGCGTGGAGTACTAGAAATAGGTCTCGGCTCTGCAAGTATATGAGAGATTGACGCTCTCTGCAAAATGCGCTCCATGTGATCACTTGACATAACCACCCACCATAAGAATTAGTGGTCAATATTCCCAACTCAGAACCCACCACAAAAATTAGTGGTCAATATTCCCCTACTCAGAACCCACAAACGTATGTGTACGTGTCTTCTGCCTCAGACGTGGAGACCCAACAACTGTGACTGTAATTATTTAACCTCATTAAAAAAAATCCAGCAATTGACTTAATAGGTTTAACAACCAACCCCACAGATTTCTGGACATCTTGCAGTGCACCCATTCTTAGTTTATCTGGACACCTTTGAGTACCTCCAAAATATTATACGCTGCACATTTCAGTAAACTCCCTTCCTTTAAGGAAAATAGAATGGAAACGCGTCACGGGTTCGTATGGTTGCATACGGTTTTACTTTTCTCTTGCCCCCTCATAGGGATCAATATGAAGTACATAGGTTAAAATACATTATTTTTTTCATATTAAAATGTTTCTTTTTATATATAAAATGATTCTTTAACAAATTATTAATTATGAAAAACTTAATATTATAAGATTGAATATGAAGTAACTTAATATTATAAGATTGAATATGAAGTAGAAAGGTTAAAATAAATTGTTTTTTTTATTTTTTATATTAAAATGATTATTTCACAATTTATTAATTATAAAAAACATAATATTATAAGATTTAAGAAAATATTATCATATTTTAATTTATTTTACCTTGAGAAACATGTTTTCATATTTTCATTTCTATCCCAGTTTCATAAATAGTGAACTTCAAAATGTCTAAGAAAAACTATATCGTCTTTTACAACTACAGTTTTAGCAATAAGCTCAACGACAATTCAACACAATTTCATTAAATTTAGATAATACTCACATTCACCTCTACATTGTTTCCATGCTCCAACCATGTTTTTCTTCGAATCAACCATCATTCTTTAAGAGTTTTTGTCATTCTTTTCTTCATAGTAAAATAAGTTCAAAAATATAGATAAACTTCAAAAATATCTTGCTAAGATTAAGTTCAATAAGAACATCTAATTGCATATCAATAAATGATATAACAATATGTTCCTAGTGAAACCATTAACTTAACTTATTTAATTTAGTTAGAACAACAATCAACAAATGAATACAAAATTGAACTTGGAATATTGTTCCCATTTTATAAATTTTTCTATTATTATATCTCCACTCTTGTAATAATGTTAGTTTAATTTTGGCAAGCTTGTACATCACTTGTCTCGTAGAATGTTGAATTTCATGAAAATTATTAATTTGAAATAATTCCATTAAGCTTTTAAATTCTCCATTCCTCTCTACACATTTTTGCAACCATGAATATGTACTTTATTGGCCAACTTATCAATATATTAAACTAGAAGAAATAATTTGAAGTCTCTATTATAGCTTTTGCCTCACAATGTGCTACATAATGAATGCATAACAAATGAGGCACTTCATGAAGCAACTTAGGAGCGAAACCTTCATGAATATCTTTCATAGATGAAGCTCCATCTAACCAAAATCCCACCATTTTATATTTTAATAAATCCATTTCAAATAATAATTGTGATAGGGATTCATACACTAAATGTGTAGTACTATCCTTGATTTTCAAAAGATGAATACATTTTATTTCATGTGGATCTCTTCCTCCATCCATTAAATATGTAATATATACAATAAAGTGTTGCTCTATTATTTTATCCATTCTTTCATCCAATCCTCAAATTTTTTTATAGTAAACATTTTATGCTACAAGTAAAGACTATTTTCCAGATGTAATGTTAGTATATGAAGAATATTCATTGATTAAAAACATATTATGTGTTCCCTTGTACATATGCAAGTCACATAAGTCTTTATACAATTTGAAAGATAAATATTTTATAGCCACAAAATACATAGTTTCCATAATACCGATTATTCTGTATTTCTCAACATCTAACATGAGTTCAACATGTTTCTTAATGGGTAAATATTAAATATTAAATACAATTTCCTTTATTCACTCTCCAATATTCAAATTGAACATTTATGAGCCTCGGGTAATTTAATCTACTTAATTGGATTGTATTACTACCTTCCCTTGCATATGGTGTATCTCCTTTGAATTTGACACCATGAACATTCAATGAGCTCTTCAGCAATTGAACCTATTATAGGATATGTCCATTTTGTCTATTAATTTCGTCTATATTTAAATGATCTTTTAGGAGCTACTGTAATATTCTAAATATAAAAAGTATGCAAAACATAAATAAAATGCCAGAAATTGGAGATGAACAACAATATAACCAGAACAACAACACAATAATATCAAAATGATACTAGAATAACACGAGAAAGAGCACTTTGATTACTTAGAGCAATGTTCACTTGGCTCTTCAAGGGGGAAACCTCCAGTAGAGAAGATCTCTATTACATTAATATCCAAGACAAAATTTATCATACCCTCGACTCCTATTTATACTAAATATGTTTATCAAAAGAACCATCTAGAGGAAGATCTTTTTCAAAGCGGAAGCTTCTATTAGGTCTTCTTACATTCAACTTATTATTCCTTATTTCCAAGCCTTATTAATATTGAACTTTATTACATTGAAATATATTATTCTACCTACGTGAGGGGTTAGGTCCCTAACATGTCCTCCCCCTTAAAAACAACCTTGTCCTCAAGGCTTGAGATGTGGAAATTGCTGCAGAATGGTAGCTAGTTCCCAAGTGGCATGTGTTGGGGTTGTATCTTTCCATTGGACTAACACTTCCTTGATGGTTCACTGACGCAGGCGACACTCACGTTGGTCCAACACTACTTGTGGTTGTAGCCAAATAAAACCTTCTTCGTCCTATTCAGGAAGGTTGGTTTGAGTTTGGAACTTAGTTCCAATCACCTTCTTTAAGAAGGAAACATGAAAAACAAGATGTATCTTAGAATGACTAGGCAAAGCTAACTGATAGGCCACTTGTCCCACATGCTTGAGAAAGGTATAAGGACCATAAAATTTGGGTGCCATTTTCTGACAATGGTCATCCTTGAGGGAATTTTTCTAGTAAGGTTGTAGTTGAAGAAACACCCGATCCCCTTATGCAAATTAATGTTTAGAGAAACCTTGATCTTCTTGTTGCTTCATGCAATTTTGGGCCATGACTAAATTCTCTTTGAGGGTATGGAGAATAGCCTCTCGAACTGTAAGCATTTGGTGAAACGCTTGGACCTTCGAGACACCTGGCAAATATGATAGAAGTGAAGGTGGATTTTGTCCATATACCACTTCAAAAGGAGTCATGTGGGTAGATGTATGGTATGAATTGTTGTACCACCATTCAACTAGTGGTAACCATTGAGCCCACTGATTTTGATTTTCCGAGGAAAAACACCTCAAATATGTTTCCAAACACTTGTTGACAACTTCATTTTGACTATCATTCTGGGGATGATAAGTTGTATTGAGATGCAATTTGGTGCCTTATATATTGAATAGTTATTGCCAAAAATTGTTGGTGAAATTTCGGTCGCGATTAGAAACAATAGAATGCGACATGCCATGAAGCTTGAAGACCTGATCCATGAAAAGTTGAGCCATAGTGGATGTTGTAAAGGGGTGTTGAGGAGCACATAAATGAACATACCTGGAAAGATGATCAACTAACACCATGATGAATGATTTATTGCCCGATTTAGGTAAGCCTACAATAAAATCCATAGAGATATCCCACCAAATAGTAGGTGGAATCGTAAGCAGTTGTAGTGTGCCATGATATTTGATTGTTTCTCCCTTATCACATTCAGCAACAAAATTATGAACGTCCTATCTCATACCATCCTAGAAAAAAGAACGTTTGTCCCTGTCATAGGTTTTGGTAAACTCAAAGTGGTCAGCTGTGGGTGTAGCATGAAGCTCATAAAGTACCATGGATTTAAGTTTTGGTTGTTTAATTAACTACAAATGACTTTTGTATCAAAGTTCATCATGGAGCCAAGAGTACCCTAGGGAAACTCGAGAATTGGATTGCAATTGTTGTATGAGATGCGAACTTTTGGGATCGTGTAGCCATTCCTGGTGAATGGCTTGGAGCCAATCTCGTACAATGAAGGAGAGAGAAAAAAGGGAACCTTCATCTTCATATTTTTGGGAAAGTGCATCCGCAACCACATTGTATTTTCCTTTCTTGTAAATGATCTCATAAGCATATCCAAAGAGCTTACTCACCCATTTTTGTTTCTCTTCGGAGGAAATGTGTTGTTCCATAAAATACTTGAGGATTTGATGATTTGTCTTAATTTGGAAGCGTTTCCCCAATCGATAAGGGCGCCAAAGATCAACGACATGCAGAATAGCCAACATTTCCTTTTCATAGATTGATTTGCCCAAATTTCGTTCAGACAGTTGTTTGCTGGTAAAGGCCAAAGGCTGAACCTATTGCATAAGGACAACGCCAATTCCTTTCCCTGAAGCATCACATTCCAGGACAAATGTCTTTGTGAAATTAGGAACAACCAAGACTGGAGTGGTGCACATGGCCATCTTCAAGGTTTGAAAATTCTGAGCAACTGTTGGAGTCCAAGTGAAAGAATTATTTTTAAGGACTACAGTGAGAGGTGCCACAATCTTTCAATAATTCTTAACAAACTTGTGATAATAACCTATTAAGCCTAGAAATCCACGCAAGATTTTTAGAGTCTTTGGGTCAGGCCAGTCTTCTGTAGCTTCAATCTTTTTAGGATCCACCCTAACACCGGCCTTTCCAACAAGATGACCCAAGTACTCGACTTCTGAGGCGCCAAAAGCACATTTAGATTGTTTCAGAAAAATTTCTTATTGAGAGAGTAGATGGACAATTCAATGCACATGAGCAAGATGGTCTATCTAGGTTTTTCTATAGATGAGGATATCATCAAAGAAAAAAAGACAAAATGATGGAGAAAAGGATGGAAGGCATGATTCATGAGGCTTTGTAAAGTGGAGGGAGCATTACACAAGCCAAAGGGCATGAACAAAAACTCATAGTGGCCCTCATGAGTTCTAAATGAAGTCTTAGGAATGTTTTCCTCTTTCGTACGGATCTGGTGGTAGACATAATGAAGATCAAGTTTAGTAAAGAACTGGGTGCCATTAAATTCATCCAAGAGGCCATCAATGATAGGAATGGGAAATTTGTCTTTAATGGTGAGTTTGTTGAGGGCGCAGAAGTCAAGATACATGTGCCAAGAACCTTATTTCTTAAGGAACATGACCATAGGAGAAGATTAGGGGCTCGTACTAGGGAATCTAACACCTATGTTAAGCAGTTCTTGAACCATTTTCTAAATTTATTTTTTTTGGGAAAAAGGGTGACAATAGGGATGGATATTGGGAGGAAGGCTTCCTAGGACAAGGGGAATGGAATGATCATGAAAACAACAGGAACGAGGGAGTCCATGGGGAGTGGAAAAAAACACTTGATGTTTAGAGAATATGGATTGAGGGTCCTACAACACAGAGGGTGTCTCAATTGCTTGTATGGCATGGAGTTGGGAAATAACGCTAGAATGACCTTTTTTAGAATCTTTTCCATGCGATGAGAACCAATGATCTCAGGGGAACCAACGGTGATTCCTTGAAACTTATATTTTTGTCCCTCCTAGTCGAACTACATGGTTAATTCCTTATAATCCATGAGAATGGGAACCAAAGTCTTTAGCCGGTCTACACCCAACAAAATTTCACAACTGCCCATTTCGATAGCAAACATATGAGATTTCGAGTGGTAGTCACCAATTTGGAGACACACATTTTCACAATGCCCTCCACATTTCATGGACCCTCCATTGGCAATCATGATTTGGAAATTATTGATTTCACGGATATAGAAATTAGCTTCTTGGGCAATGTGATGATGAATAAAATTATGGGTTCTTCCACTATCAACAAGAATAATGACCTTCTTATGCTTGATGTACCCAATTAGCTTGAGGGTTTGGGGAGTAGATAAGTCAACGAGAGCATTTATGGAAATGACTGGTTTGACTTCAGGAGGGTCTGAGGGAGGGGTTATGTCAATGGGTTCAAGTGGCACAGACACAGGGGGAGCTTCAACATCCTCTTCTGAAACATCCTCCGAGATGGCCATAAAAATATTTTGTTCCTTACACTTATGTCCCAGAAAATATTTGTCATCACAATTATAACAACGGCCTTTGAGTTGGCGTTCATCCATTTTGTCCCTCGTCAATTGTTGGATCTTTAGTGGAGTAGAAGGAGGAGTGGGATTTACTAGTTTAGTGTGAGGAATAAAGGAGGATTTCCGGTTTTGAGAAGAGACAACCTGTTGTGCTTCCTTAACTATTCTAGTAGCATCCACACAACTCTAAGGCTGAGCCATGAGGACATGGGCATGAATCTCATCCTTGAGGCCACTGATAAAACATTCTCGGAAAAAAGCATCAGACATGCCCTCTATACGAAAAGTTAGTCATTCAAAATCATTTATAAAGTCTTCCACTGTGCCAGATTGTTTCAACTTTGTCAAACAACCTAAACTGTTGGTGTCAGTGTTAAAGTGTTCATAAAGATTTTCCACAAAGTGTGTCCAAGTAGCATGCCCTTTACAGATAGTTTTTATCCATTGCCACCATTGCCAACGTTCTTAATCTAGATGGAGAACACCATACTAGAGTTTGGCCAACTCATCTGTAATGCCATACAAAGAGAAATAATGTTCCATTTGAATTACCCAACCAGTGGGATCCAAGCCATCAAATTTGGTCACATCCACATGTGGAAGGCATAAGTCATGCTGAAAGTGATGGGGATGAAAGTTATGGGAATGAGAGGAAGTGTTTGCTTCAATATGCAAAGGCATGTCATATAAAATGGGATCTGCAGGGATATGCAGCTTGGTGTAGATCATTGAAGTGATAGATTCAATCTGGGTAGTAATTTTTTGTTTGAGGTCTTCTTTGAATTCCTCAATTGAGGCGATGATGGAGGAATGCATGTTTTTATCGATGGTGGCAATATTGGCATTGAGCTGTCTCACCTCTTGTTGGGTCTCTGTGAAATTAGATTGCAAGGTATTCAAGTGAGCTTCCAAGTCTTGGCTACGAGTATGGGCCATGATGACGAGGTAACCTAAAAGGGACGGGTGGGGTCAAAACATTTTCCGAAAAATGATAGGTATGAATGTGATAAGGGTGAAGAGATAAATCCAATGGAATAGGTCTCAAATAATGGTACAACAAAATCTAGACTTTTTTTTTTTTTCACACCTGCGGAGTTATACTCCGGTCTAAAGAATACCGTAGTGATGAAATACCCAAATTCTTAATCAAGAATAAATGTGTATTGATTTGGCAACTCGAACACAATTCCATGACAATATATCTTGTATGTTTTGTTTTTTGTTTTCATCCCCAAAGGTTAGGTATTCAAGGGTTCTATAGACAAGGGTTTGCCCTGTGTTATAGCTCTTTGATATATGTGTAGGGTCCAATAGTAGTACTCGGCCCAATATCTCAAGGTACCAACTAAGGAGGCTAGAACGTTCCCTTAGTCGTACTACCCGACTACCCAGGTACTAGAGAGTATCTTCCCAAGTGTTGTTCTCAGTGGCACTATAGCAGTTAGGAAGCCAATCATTTTATCTAAATAGGGCTTCAGGAAATCTAGGTCGATCTGTATACATGTTCTATATGATGCGTTACCACTCAAAGGGGTACCAACATGGGTTACAAGGGTGTCCAACAGATGTGCGCTTAAGTACCACTTGTATTTATTGGGTGTATGAATCCTCGATCATAGGTTTATGCATGTAACGACAGATCTATATAGCTTAAACATGCCAGAATATGTCTCTACCCTGAAAAAAATAAACCCACAATTTTTTGTCGAGGAAAGGGCTCTGATACCACTTGTAATATCCCAGATATAAAAATTATGCAAAACAAAAATAAAATGCTAGAAATGGAATATGAACATCAATATAACCAGACCAACACCACAATAACACCAAAATGATACCATAATAACACCAGAAAGAGCACTTTGATTACTAAGAGCAATGCTCACTTGCCTCTTTGAGGGGGCAACCTCCAGCAGAGTATATCTCTATTAAAATAATATCCAAGACAAAAGTTCTCATACCCTTGACTCCTATTTAGACTAAATGTGTCTATCAAAAGAACCATCTAGAGGAAGATCCTTCTAGAAGCGGAAACTTCTATTAGGTATTCTTACATTCGACTTATTCTTCCTTATAGTTAGGCCTTATTAATATTGACCTTTATTACATCGAAATATATTATTCTACCTATGTGAGGGGTTAGGTCCCTAACAACTACCCCCTTTCCTTTATTTTTTGGAATAAATTCTTATTCAATATTAATCTAAGCCTCAAAATCAACATTTTCTTCAATATTTATATCATGTGTGTTGAATTTAAATGCATATTTTGTGTCTTCCATGTATTAATGATGTTCAAATAAGAAAGGTGAATTTATTACTTTCATTGGAAATTACAAAAAGAAAGTGTAAACAACCTAATCTCTAGCACCTTCTAACTAGTTTAGTTGAGATAACTATTCATTTTGATTTATTTGTCACATTTCCCAAATAATTTGTTTATGAACATATCTTGTAAATGTGTATATTTAGGTTATAAATCTTTGCATTTTAAGAGCAATTACATAAACCATTTTTTTGAACCATAATTTTTTTTTTATATTTTCATAAGAAGGTTCTAGTAGAGATAACAACATATGCATAAGGAAATACAATGCTTCAAAAAACAAAACTAGGTACTTTGTTGCTACAGAGAGTAGTTCAAAACAAACTATATAATAAGCATTACATGCATTCTTTCTTGTTGTTTGCTTGAAAAAAACTCCTAGAATTATAATGACTTTGAAAAACATGAGATTCAATGGAAGACATGATTACTACTTTCTTCCTCCCAACCAACGTCAAAGGAAGGAGAGTGTTATTGTTATATGTCCATTCGCTCCTTGAATTGATAAACTATTTCTTCCTCTTTAATGTTTTCCTGACCCAATATAACACCCCCTCTCTAAACCTATGATTATATGTAATTAATCATAACTAGTGATTTCCATACAACGACATGTAAATATTATAAATGTATTAGTTCTTAATTAAAAATTCCAATAACTGACTATGAGGGTGAAGCCTTCAGTACTAGCCATGATACCACTAGAGGAAACCTAGAGAGGGAGTTGATTATGCCAAGATGACTTGAGCCTCCTTGCCGACATATTTTGGAATATTCAGACTTCTACTTAGCCTTGATTTCAAGGAAAATTAGTTAATGAGGGAGGATTGGTGGTTGAGAAAACAACCACCCTCAATGAATGGGATAGAAGAAACTATCAGCCAGAGGATAGTAGGAAAGACCTTACAAGTACCCATGATTGACCCTCGGGTTCCTTCTGAAAGAAGGAAGGGGGGGACAATTCAAGAACCTTCCCAAGATATAACATGCAATAAATGCACGAAGGGGGAAAGAGAAGAGAGGGAAGCAATAAAGGCATAGGGAAAAAAACTGAATCTCCATAGAAGAATAACTCGAGGAGAATTCATAAGGGAGTCTTAGAGAAAGGAGTTGGCCATAGGTTTGGTCTGATAACCCAATAACCTATCCTAAGTTGAGATCCCACAAACTTGATGTTGCAAGGCATATGATAAACCTCGAAGAGGCCTGAGCTAGGAGAGGTGAGTGTAGAGAATTACTTGGTGGTATCATGCCTTGGCATGAGGGTGGCGTACAACCAAAGTGACTAAGCACGTAGAGACTATGGTTGGGTGGAAAGGCAAACACCCATAGTGAGTCAGCATTGGAAAATCATTTACCATATACATGCTTGCTTGATGATGTTGATTCTGTACATGATATGTTTATATGTATTCATGTGTGAATGTTTGATTTAAATGGAAACTGTTTTTTCTCAATGACTTGAATGCATGTGAAATTTATATGAGTTGTGATAGTTTCTATTGAACCCAATAAATCATGAGAAAGGACGAAGTGGACACTTTGCGTATATGAAAGACCTTATTTTTTGTGTGTAAATATTGCAAGATATGCAAGAGAATTCCTCTTTCACCTTGAACAACATATGATAGTTGTAGAGTGATTAACAAATTGTAGGATGGGACCGGATCCTGTAGAATTATCAAAAATGGAGAAGTCACCAAATCAACAGTTTATATTACCATAAAGCCCTATTTTAACCCAAGGAAGATCACAAGTTTCGACCTGTCCAGTCGAGATATCTAAACCCTTTGATGGCAAGGTGTATTTTCAAAAATATCCAAGCGACAAAGCTGGTACAAGGCCTATCGACCTTAGAAACCAAAGTGAAAACGACAATCGTTGATTTGATTGATGGTGTTTTGGAAGAGATATGAAACATCGATGCAACATATCTCGTCGTCAATGATCTAAGGTAGAGAGTGGAGGTCATGTTGGGAGTGTCAACAATGTTGCAATACAAAAGTCAACTACATACATTGATCCATGACTTTTTTTGAACGAAACCCTCCATCGTTGATTTAGGAAACCATTACTTAGATAGAAAAGGAAATGATAATGTCATGATGAAATTTTGATGACGTGGATTGTCAACTCAGATATGCATATGTCCAAGGGTTGATAGATGTCATCCCGGGATAGGCTGGTGGAGTGAAAGTTCATCCCCTTTCGACGAGGAGGTCCTTGGGACCCTCGTTTAATCACAATCATCATATCTATGGGATAGTATATTTGGACCGTTGATCTGTTATGAATGGAGGAAGTCCGAGATGAGATCTTGACCATTGATCTGTTGTGAATGGAGGAACTACAAAAGGAGATCTAGACCAATGATCTCCTACCAAATGGATTAATATGGTGACGTGGGTTGTGCCACATGTCGTGATGACTTGGCCCTATAGGCGAGAATTCGTAGAAGATGAATGACAAGTGTTGGGTGGCAATGGTGCCATGTGTCCAGCAAATACTGTTCCACATGTCAAGGCGATTCAGGGTTCTTGAGATAGAACCATGTGTTGAGTCATGTATGCCACATGTCACCCTAGGTGGCAAGCAATGAAAAGGCCACATGTTAGGATGCGTGGAAGATTGGTGTGTCCTAACGGATGATGTATGTCAAAAGTCAATTGGTTGACATTATGAGAGAAAACTCATTTTGGTGGAAATGCATTTAAGGTATTTCCCTCAATATTAGTCATTGATTGAAGGGACAAGAATCAGATCTTCACCATGCATCGAAGTAGGTCAGTCAAAGTGATTTGCGAGTTTGGAAGAGATGCACTATGATGAAATGAATCAGAGAGATGATCTAGGTCATTTATTAGTGAGTAGGTGTGGTGTAACAAAATTCATCAACTAGGTATGAGTTCCACATGGCTACGTTAAAAGAGGATAAAGGGGTGGTTATATCATGATGATGTAATGGGCCAGTGTGGTAGACAACCTGACGTTTCATGCTAGCATGATAGCTAGCACATCTTAAGGATGACATGTGTCTTCACCTGGATGGATGAACCAAGTATTATGTGATGATGTATATGCCATGTCATATCACATGGGTGACCCACTTGTCAAGTAAAAAATGAACCACGTGTCATGGTGATTTGGAACCTTGAAGGATGGTTCACAATGCATCATGGGTGCCATGTGTCATGATAATTGGTAGGATTTGGCAATCTTAGCTTGTTCAGAGGATGACATATGTCATCTTGTAATTTGTAGAAAGGACCGAGTATGAGTCCACCTTAGATTAAGTCTGGGAACAATTGCCTAAATCCTAGCGGTCATATCCATAGGTTGAGTGATCTATGTCATTATTCAGAGTTTGAAAGGTTAATAAGGTTGTGTGTCGGTCAAAATGTCGACGGTGATAAATTTATCAACGAACCGACGAGATTCGTTGATCTACTAGTGGGTGAGAGTTGATCTCAGTCATTTATTTTTGTGATTTTTGTCAGAAGAGGAGAGAGGAGACAATGTCATGATGACATGAGGGTGTCAATGTGTCTAAGCACTGATAAATGTTACTAATTGATTGGTCAATCTGTAAATATCGGGCCACGATGGGTGTGGAGGTCCTATGGACCTTTGCTTCAATTTTGGTTGTTACATCTAAAGACCAATACATCTAGATAATGTCCAAGGTGTTGTCATCGAGGTAAATGGACATCAAGTTAGGTATTACCTGGAGAATGTCGACGACAAAATAGATCAATGACACATTGAGAGTCATCGATCTCTTTAGGGATGTGACAAGGGGATATGGACCTTTGGTCGACGTAGGGTGGAGATTCAATCTCGATTTTTGATTTTCTATGAACCTCACTCGTCTGTTCTAAGAGTGGAAAAAGGATGAGTTGTAACCGTCGCACATGTTAGAATCGCTAATGTAACTAGATCCATGTGATGCTTTGTTAGGGGATCGTTGGATCTGGAGAAATCTCTATATAATGTCGTCAGAACTTTAGTGTTGGGGTGTTGACGCTCTATGAGAGTAAAATCCCGATGATGACAACGACTTGAGGATTAGACGACAATCATAGATATAAAGACCTAAAAAAGATGAATGGAAGATTCCAGGATGAATGACACATGGGATAGGTAGCCGCATGGATACCACATGGAAGTAAGGTGAAACTCGGGCCAATGGAGGCTGAGAAATTTTGGAAGTCATAAATTTTGATATAGAGTTCCGTTTTGAGAAAAAATATAGTCATTGGGAAGCTCTTTACGAGCAGAGGATGATGGTTCCATCAGAAATAAGACTCTAATATGGTTAAGGGAAGAAAAATTTTAATACCCCATCCCTTAAAAGGGAACTTAGGGGGTTGGGTGTGTTACAAAGTGGTATCAGAGAAGGCTACAACACTAGGTCTGGATGGGCCAGAAATTAGTCTCTAGATTGGTGTAACAAGACCAAGACAACCTTGTTAGAAAGAGTTCATGTACGTTGGAAATGTTTATTTATTATTTGCACAAGTTCCTTGAGAAGGAGGACAACATATTGAAATTGTATCTTGGAAACCCCAATTGAAATTACAGCAGGGGAAGTTATGTTATTCCTATGTCAAACTAATAACTACTCTTGCAGGAGTAGGAGTATACTGACAAACATTATGGTGAAACCTAGATGAAAAAGGGTAGAATCCTATTGCAGGATTGTATGAGTCTAGAAATTGAGTGAATTGTTGGATTGATAGAATCCTTGACATTATTAATTACTGCTTAAATAAAAATGCTAAACCATTTATTGAAAATTCCTCATGATCAAAGGACTTATGGGAAATTTGTAAGGTAATTTTACTTGACCTGTAATAAATGAAGCTTGTTGTTGAAATAACCTAGTTGAGAAAATAAAATAAGTTCTTTGAATCGATGATAGTCCTCATGAAAAAGGGAAAATAACATGAACATATGGGCAGGTTATGAGCTCATGGTTGTATTAAATAAAAGGTATATGTCTATTAACCTAAGGACATGCCTATGCATGTGAATGAAAAAAAAATATAGTTGGAATATGGGTTCAATTGTAGTCATGGTTAAAATGCTTGGTGCACAAGGATATGTTGGACTGCATATGGAAAACTTAATATGCATATAACATGCATATAAGCTCATTATATTCTGTAATTATATGTAAAACATGGTGTTATATCATATGTCTAGTGATGATCTAATAATAGAAGCCTAAGTAAAAGGATAATGATGATGTTTTCTATAACTATAATGACCCCAGTTGTTATGACAACATGCATCGCATAACAAGTGCAAAGTTTTTTTCTTATAGGAAGGTAACAATGACAACAATCAATCAATGCAACTTGATGATGAACACAACGCACGCAATTCATGCAACATACAACATAAAAACCTGGAATACTAGCACATCATGCAGCTAGATGCAACATACGAAAATCAATCAGACCAAAATAAAAATGACTACCCGCCCGTACTACCCTGCAACGTTAGGACCTCCAGAACACATAAAAAACACTCAAGCCTAGGTTCCTATCAATTTTGACCATTTAAGGTCTCAAGGCTAGCGACTGTTTTGAGGAACAAGGATGTGTCTACATCCTACCTGAAAAAATCAAGACAAGCCAACTATGCTAAGGACAATCATCAGACCAACCCAACACAACCAACATCAATGACATAAGTAGCATGAACCTTTAAAGCGAGCGAGAATTAGAAACCAATGATTCAACATTTTGCATAGCGCACAATATTCAACAATGATCGATCATTAGTGGCCCTATACCGCGCACAACCAGATAAAACTAAACATTTATACAATACTTTAACTAACCCTTAATTTAAAAGCACGCAAGGGAGATGACATACACAATTATTATAGCAATACAGACTTGAGGTGAAATACTATTTAAATTACTGGTGCACTATTTAACCAATCAATTGTTAAAATAAAAACCGAGGTGTGAGAAGTGATATACCTTCCGGGGACCTTCATTTAATCACGCATACATCATGGTAATCCTTAGATTAATTGTTAACATAAAACCATTAAATAATTTTGAATCACTAACCTAAACAAAGACATTATTAGATTTCTAACATAAACAAATAAACCTTAATAAACTAGATAACCATTTTTCCATCCATATAGTCATTATCTTAACACATTGTTCAACATCACAACCATTATTAATTAATTAACACATTCCTCATATTAAAAGTTTACTGGGCTACTCAAAAAATTCCAAACGCTGCTAAAGTAACATAGAAATAATTGCAAGCAAGAAATGTTCGCAATGTCGCTACCAAAAATACTAAAGATACAAGGGTTGGGTGCATCAATTACATTAACCTTAATGCATAGGTGAAGGGTTATAATCAATAAATCCGTTAAATAAGTGATAATTCTCTTAGCTAAATTGAGATTATCGAACCTCAATAAGAATACTCATGCAAATGCTTTCAAAATTCCCTTAGGGGCTCAAACACAAGGATCACATGTAGATTATAAAGACCTTAAGGATCAACAACTCAGTTCTAAACAATAAATTCAATTTTTAAACATGTAGGAACAAAACGCCCTAAGGAAAGACAACTTATGAAAAAGGGTTATTAATTTGGCGACTCGTATCCTGTCAGAACGTAATTAAAGGAGTTGTAGAAATTACAACTACTTGATTCCATTTAATCTTTCCAACAGTAATTGAGTCTCGTAGTTCCCCAATCATAAAGATAAATATTATTCTAAAAATCTAGAAAAAGGGTGAAGTCTATACTAGCTGTCACATGCACCCTCCCTTGAGGTACATGCAAATTCTGACAAACACAAAAATTGCCTCCAACCTAACATCTCTGCCATAGTAGGTTGCTAGTAGTAATCTTCGTTGCTATAACAATAACCTAAAACATTCTGAAATTCAGAACACCGCCTGATCTGACTACTCAAGAAATCTTGTTGTAGTTATTTTTAAGGGAAATAAAACTCTGCATGAAATAAATCAATCTCGGCATAATAAATCTCTTAACCATTAATTTTTAAATTTTGTGTGAGTGGTTAGAGTCTCAGGTGGTATCAACTCACTGTGTGTTTTATAAAAATCATTGTGTAGTATTTAAGGGTAAATAAAAACTTTGGAAGATTAATTAAACTCAGTGTAAAGAAGTATCTGAGGATAATTAAAATCTTGGTGGATAAAATACAGATCTCGTGGAAAGTCAAGTTTAAGGATATCATTCTAGTGTTTATTTTAACGATTATCTTTCCACTACCAGCTAAGAAGGGTGCCCATTAACACTGCGCACGATGTCTATTACCAGAGGCATGACTGTAAGCTCGCTGGTGGGGGGAAATCAAAATTTTGGCTGCAACTGAAATGAGGAAACCCACCGAATCGAGGCATCAGATCGACATAGAAATTAACCAATATTTGGCAGTTTTGGAGTCAACTCGAGGAAGTTCTATGAGAATGATTCATTCAATCTCCTTGAATAAAATTTGGGGGATAATTTGGTAGTCAAGTACAAGACTAGGTTGTCTAAGTTTCTTCCATCGTGCTTGGGTGTAAACTCAGATTTTACTGTTAAGATTGTGGAGATAAGTTACTGTAAATAATATGAACTGAGGATTTTGAACTTGTGTAAATCCAGATATAGTTTGGGATTTCATTAAGAGTTAAGGAAATTATTCTTAGAGGAGTTGCAGAGCATGCACTAACGTTGAGTAGTCGTTTAGTTTTCTCTTGCAATGGAATTCCCTAGCGATGGAGTTACGAAAATAGTGATATTATTCTTTGAACTCAAAAATTGTAGATTAAAACTGTTGATATGGATGATTAGTTTTCAATACTTGAATTCCCATACAACATTATTTATCAAACTTACTAAGAGATATGGATCGACTCCTCAAATCTGTGAAGGAATCAAAAGTATGTTAAGCTCAAGAGTGTCTCAGAATTCTGATACTAATCAATCAAAAACATAATGATATAATCAATTCTAAACTATACTTAACTGAAAAAAAAATACAAACCGAATAATAATATCACTTCTTTACTATAGTTAATTGAACAATAGAATTACAAACTTAATAAAAGCTTAGATTAAAAGAATTACTATGAACAGATAAAATAGTGTCAACTAGAATGTTTCATCATCATTATAATCTCATAGACAGGATAATTTGACTGAAATATAACCAAATTTAAATACGCGTACCGAATCTGAAGGCAATGATCCTGTAGACGTTGTCCTGCACATTCGCTCTGTCTAGATTCTGCTTGTTGACCGATGAGACCTCACCGACACCTCCTAGCCAACGCTAGGGGTACTCTTCTTCACCCTGAGCCCCTCGAACTGCAAAGGGGCCACACACACAATACCATAGAATGCTAGCTCCCAGCTCGCCTCACAAGGTTGAGCTACCACTTGTTACTTGAGCTGGGTATCCCAACTCCCACAAGAGAAAACTCTGTCAAGATAAAATTTCGGCAGTGTAACGTTACGCAAGCGAGATGTCCCCTATACTCCTCCTCTANTATATAGTTTTCAAGTGATTAGTTTCCCAAACCCTTATTAGATTCCTTTTTCATTTATTTAATTAGAAAAAAGATTCCCCATACACATGTCGCCTGATCCCCTAGTTGCACCAGAAAATCAATTTATTAATTAATTAAATTTTCCTATTTTCCTCACCCACCTAATAGTGTTCCTAAAAATTCTCCTCGGTGTCACATTATTACCTTACAATTATTAAATGACTTCTGCCTTACTTAATTCCTAGTTGAGTTCATAAATAGAAAGTTCCAAATGCTAGATTCCTTACTAAGTTAGACATTCCTCTTTTTCTTTAAGTTTCCCCTTTTCTTTAAGTTTCCCCCTTTTTAATTAAGTTCAGAATTAACAAGTTTAGACAAACAACCATTTACCCCTTTTTAATAATTAAACCTTCATTAAAAAAAATTACTTGAATTAATAAAGCTTGAATTTTATGTACCCCTTCTTGTTACGTGTCTAATTAGTATTTTTTGTTTAAAGGTTCTACTCAGCCCTAGGTTTTCAATTCACTAGGATTGGTGAAATTTATTAACGATTTTTTTTTTTTATTAAACTTTACTTATCACATCATTCATTTTGAGGCCAACTAGGTCCTAAGGAGGCATATTTTCAACGAACTAGGTTTATTAATCTTACCATAGTTAAAATCACGACATGCCCTTCAAGATGCACTACGTGCTTCAAGGGTGCCACTCGCCTCTTAACTGAATTTGGTAGACGTCAAACCCCTCGAGTCAATACTCCATCGAGTGATATTGTGGGAGACTTAGGGCCTCTAAGGAATAAGGACCCTGCCTTATTGTGTGACCCTTAGAATCATCGTGAACGACTGTCACAGTCTGCCCTCATGGCATCACAGGTCTTCTCAAACTAGGTAATCGTTAACCTATAGTTCAAGCCACGACAAGAGTGGTAGTAGACTGCGACAAGGTTGCTACCACACCTCTCCCTCAATGTCTCAGGTTGTCGTGCGTGACACCTTTATTCCAAATGTGAGTCTGGCCAACAAGATATCCTCAGCCTACATCCATCAACGAAACATGTCAACAATAACAATCAAGATCAAATATCTAATCATATGTACATATGTCACATCAACAACATTCAAAACCTAATAGTCCACTCCCTAAATTGATCTGGAGTCCAAGGCGTTTCATCGATGCCTCGACATCCTCTAACGTCCAGAGTTCTGCACACTCAGGAGAACCCAGTTAATATCACCTGTCAATGTAAATACAACAAAGAACATATCATTAAATGCATAATATCTCATAATCATAATCAAAACAACCAATAGTATAATGAGTCGGATCACTTGCACGCAAGTTTCATCAAATAATAAGTCTGCTCAGTGCACGCAAGAGCGAGATGTTACATACACCCCCTCTTGTTTTAAACTTCGTCCATTAGAGTAACCTCATCCAATACTTGGAAGGAACTCATGTGAATAACATGTGTAGGATCACTAACATAATGTCTCAAAATAGATACGTGAAAAACATCGTGCATATGCCTCAAAGAATCAGGCAAGGCTAGTCGATAGGCCACTGGCCCCTTCTTTTCCACAATCTTGAAGGGTCCCACACACATAGGAGATATTTTAGCACCCTTTCGAAACTTGATAGAACTCTTACACGGTGTCACCTACAAGAATACTCGATGGCCAACTTCATAACTACATTCGACACGATGCACATCGACATAACTCTTTTGTTTATCATGCGCTTCCTTGATACATTGTCTTATAGTTTTCATTTGATATTCCATTTCTTGGATCTCGTCTAGTCCACCAGGACCCTAGCCTCAAGCCGATCCCAGCATAAAGGCGTCTGACACAGTCACCCATAAAGGAACTCAAAAGGCGCCATATTAATGGTGCTTTGATAACTGTTGTTATATGCAAATTCTAACAATGGCAAGAATTCTTCCCAACGCTTCTGTTGGTCCATCAGGTACATACACAAGATATCCTCCAAGATTTGGTTTTTTCTTTTGGTCTTCCCATCTATATCCAGGTGATATGTGGTACTAAAGTTAAGTTGGGTTCCCAAGGCTTCTTGGAAACTTGTCCAAAGTCGTCTCGTAAACACCAATCCTCTATCAGATATAATCCTCTTAGGCACACCATGTAGCCTCACAATCTCATTGATGAAAACTCTAGCTATGTTATGTGCCTGATACGTCATATGCATGGGAATAAAATGTGCACTCTTCGTCAGAGTGTCGACTACTACAAAAATTGAGTCATCTCTCCTTGCTGTCAGTGGCAATACATCAATGAAATCCATCAAAATGACCTCCCATTTTGATTCCAGAATAGCATGTGGTTGTACTAAACCTGTTGAAGGTCTATGTTCAACCTTCACCTGCTGACATTGTAGACATATTTCCACGTAGTTGACTATGTCTGCCTTCATTCCTTTCTAGAAGAATAAGGGTTGAAGGTCTACCCTCATCTTCATGATTCCAAGTTGATGAGCCATGTACACTACTCTATGAGCCTTGTTTAGGATCAAACTCCTCATCTCGGTGTTTGGCGGTATGTAAATTTGAATTTTAAATGTGAACAATCCATCATTGTCCACAGTAAATCCCTCAAATTTTGGTACCATCATTGTGTTTTGTCCGATAAAATCCTTGACCTCTTTGTACCAGTCATTGTTGTGCTGTAAAGTTATAATAGTTTCACATAGATTCGTCTGAAGAGGCATAACCAAAAATATACGTGGGCTTAAACTCAATGCATCAACCACTCTATTCATTGTTCCTTTTATGTAAGTAATCTTGAAATTGTACTCGCTAAGAAATTTCAAGGAACGTCGTTGTCACACGTTCAAGTCGCTTTCAGTAAATAAGTGTTGTAGGCCACAATGGTCTATCTTTAGTTAGAATTTTCATCCAATAAGGTAGCGTCTCCAAACTCTCAAGGCATAAACAATGGATAACAACTCCAAATTGTGCTTCGCATAGTTCTCCTCATGCCTTCTTAATTTTCTCAAGATTTAAGAGATCACTCGACCGTCTTGCATCAAGACTCTGCCTAAGCCTTCCTTGGATGCGTTAATGCATACCAAGAAGTCTACATCCATGTCAGGGACCATTAGTATCATTGTTTTCATCACCAACTCCTTGAGCCTCTGAAATGCCTCTACGCATTTCTTGGTCCAAACAAACTTCTTGTTCTTCTTTTGCAATTCCGTGGTCGAATTTTCTATCTTTGAAAAACCCTCAACGAACTGTCGATAATATCCCGCTAAACCCATGAAGCTACGCACTTCAAAGACATTCATCAGCGCAGTCCATTCCATAATATCCTATACCTTTGTTGGATCCACAATGATACCTTCATCGGAGATGACATGCCCTAACTAATGAATCTTTGATTGATAAAATGAGCATTTGGATAGTTTCCCAAACAATTTGTTCTCTCGTAGACACCTTGTTCATCAAACTCATAAATACCCCTGGGGCGTTCTTTAGTCCAAATGGTAAAATGGTAAACTTGTAATGTCTAAACCTCGTATTAAAGGAGGTCTTAGGAATGTCGTCCTCCTTGATCCCTAACTGGTGATACCCTGATCTCAATTCGATCTTTGAAAACACTATCGCTCCTTTCATATGATCAAAGAGATCATCAATCCTTCGAAACGAATACTGATTCTTGATCGTTGCCTTGTTCAATTGACGGTAGTAAATGCAGAGTCTCCATGACCCACCCTTCTTCCATATGAAAATAACAAGTGCACCCCATGGTGACACACTTGGACATATAAGTCCTAGGTCGATCAACTCCTTTAATTTCATTTTCAACTCTTATAACTTAAGAGTCGACATCCGATAAGGTATTCTCTCTATCGGTTCAGTTCCTATTTTTAGGTCAATGGTAAATTCCAATTCCCTTTCTGACAGCATCCCAGGTAAATCCTCAGGGAAGATGTTCGCAAACTCATGCACCACCAGAAGTTTTTCTAGACCTTTCGCTATGCCCTTCTCATTTAATGCAAGGATCACATATAGCTTGCATCCCTTGCACATGATCTTCCGTAGCTGCAAGGAGGAGATGAACCTGAGGGAAACTCCTTTGTTTCGACCTACAATCACGTGTCTCTATCCCTCATCATTGACCAAGCTCAACCGTTTTGTCTTACAATTGAGTATTGCCTCATGCGATTCCCACCAGTCCATACCGATCATGACGTCATATGACCCTAAAATCGTGACATACAGGTTGGCCCTTATGACAAACTCTCCTAGTTTAAGGCTACATCCCGTAACCTTCCCTCCAACCTTATGTTTGGATCTCGAAGCCATTTCTACAAAGCTAAACTCGTCCTATTCTACTTCCTTTACCTTAATTATTTTGAGGGTTGCACCAGAAATAAAACTCTCTGTAGCACCTGGATCTATGAAAATACTAAGGATCTAGTTAGCAATGGTACCTGATGTCTTGAACATAGTCGACTGGTGCTCTACCTTGCGGTTATTCACTGTTTCATGACTACGATGGGCCTTGCCCAAATATCCCATGGTAGTGGGTTCGACTGATCCAAATGCTCTGGTCCTCTCAACTGGGAAGTCGCGCTGGTAATGTTTCTATCCACATGTCCAACACCCTTTCTTCAGTCCAGTACTCCTGGTACCTGATGTATAATTTGATGGCCCACCCTCCTCGATTCCTGGTTTGTTCTATTGAACAGGCCTAAACTATTGTTGTTGCGGTCGACACTACTATCGGTGATGTGGTCCTCTGTAAAGAGTTTGTTGTTGAGGTGTCGGTCACCATGGTGTAGTGTATGTAGATCCTCTCTAAGCGCCTTGAAATACTGGTAAATTTATAGACATTGTCTGATGTTGCAGCGCAATAGATGATGCATGTCCCGTTCGTCTCGCTGGCGTCTTTCTCTAATCCCCACCGATAAGATCCTCTTCTACTATGAGGGCCTTTTGGACAATATCATTCCATCTTTGAGGCATCAAAATCATAACATTTTCATGAATGCTGATGTAAAGGTTGAACATGAACTTGTTAACCTTAAGTTTCTCAATGAATTCCTCAGATAGATACCTCTCCCGGAACCGTTCCTTGAATAGTTCCCATGACACATCTTCGACAACCATGTTCAATTGTGGCAGGAGCATCTTCCACCATATAAGAGAAATCCCCTTTAGCTGAAAGACTGTCATGCAGACCTTCATGCTGGAGGTATAGTTTCAAAGTGAAAAACACATCGCCATATTCTCCAACCATGCTTCAGCGACTACATCGTCCGAGGCACCAAAGAACTTGGGAAATTTAAGCTTCTCTAGTTCGCGGTGAATGCTACCAGTATCAGCTGGGGTACGTGTTAGACCCTTCAGAGGTGTCGATGCCTTGGCCTCATCTCTATCCAAACGGTTGATCAGTGCCTCAAGCATCCTCTAAAAGGACCTCATCCGCCCAACCACATCACCCATAGCTATATGTTCCTTCCCGACAACCTATTTGTCTCCCTTGGGGTTATACCCCTAAGGTGTGGATGCTACTGGGGGTGTCATGCCTCCTCCCATAGCACCACATTGTATGCCTCTGTGGCATCCTCTAACCATGATTACATGCACAAATACACATCAATTTAATTAGCGACATTATAATCAAATATCTAATCAAGGAAGCCATAGTGATCCCAAGTCATGGGTCGATCCTAGCTCTGATAACATATGTAACGACCCCAGTCATTAAGACAACATGCACTGCATAACAAGTGAAAATTTATTTTTTTACAGGATGGTAACAACGACAACAGTCAATCAACACAACTCGACAACGAACACAATGCACGCAATTCAGGAATTAGAAAACATAACAACCTAGCATACTAGTACATCATGCAACTAGATGCAACATACGAAAATCAATCAAACCAAAAAAAAAATGACTACCTGCCCATCCTACCGTACAAGGTTAGGACCTCCAGTACACATAAGAAATGCTCAAGCCCAGGTTCCCAACGATTTTGACCATTTAAGCTCTCAAGGCTAGCGAATGTTCTGAGGAACAAGGGGGTGTCTACATCCCTCCCAAAACAAGCAAGACAAGCCTACTATGCTAAGGACAATCATCAGACGAACCCAACGCAACCAACATCAATGACATAAGTAGCATGAACCTTTAAAGTGAGAGAGAATTAGCAATCAATGATTCAACATTTTTCATAGCGCACAATATTCAACATTGATCGATCATTAGTGGCCCTACCCCGTGCACAACCAGATAAAACTAAACATTTATACAATACTTCAATTAAGATTAATTTACAAGCGTGCAAGGGAGATGACATACACAATCATTCTAGAAATAAAGACTTGAAGCGCAATTCTATTTAAATTAAAGTTGCACTATTTAATCAATCAATCATTAAAATAAAAACTGAGGCATGAGAAGTGATATAGCTTCCAAGGTCCTTCATTTAATCATGCATAGATCATGGTAATCATTAGATTAATTGCTAACATAAAACTATTAAATACTTTTGAATCACTAACCTAAACAAAGACATTATTAGATTTCTAACATAAACAAATAAACCTTATTAAAGAAGATAACCATTATGCCATCCATACAGTCATTAGCTTAACACGTTGTTAACAATTACAACCAATATTAATTAATTAAAACATTCCTCATATTAAAAGTTTACTAGGCTACTCAGGAAATTCCAAATGCTGCTAAAGTAACCTAGAAATAGTTGCAAGAAAGAAATGTTCGCAATGTTGCTACTGAAAATACTCAGGATACAAGGGTTGGGTGCATTAATTACATTAACCTTAAAGCATAGGTGAAGGGTTATAATCAATAAATCCTTTAAACAAGTGATAATACTCTTAGCTAAATTGAGATTATCGAACCTCAATAAGAATACTCATGCAAATGATTTCAAAATTTCCTTAGGGGCTCAAACACAAGGACTTCATGTAGATTATAAAGACCTTAAGGATCAACAACTCAGTTCTAAACAATAAATTGAATTTTTAAACATGTAGGAGACAAACACCCTAAGGAAACGAAACTTATGAAAAAGGGTTATTAATTTGTCGGCTCGTATCCTTATAGAACGTAATTAAAGGAGATGCAGAAATAACAATTGTATGATTCCATTGAATCTCTCTAGTAGTAATTGAGTCTCACAGTTCCCCAATCATAAAGATAAAAATTATTCTAACAATCTAGAAAAGGGGTGAAGTGTGTGCTAGCTGTCACATGCACCCTCCCTTGAGGTACACGCAAATTCTGACAAACACAAAAATCGTCTCCAACCTGACATCTCTTCCATAGTAGTTGTTGGCAGTAATTTTCACTATCGTAACAATAACCTATAATTTTATGAATTTCAGAACACCACCTTATCTATCTGCTCAAGAAATATCTTCATAACTGAAAATCGCATTGTATTTATTTTAAAGGGAAATAAAACTCTGCATGAAATAAATCAATCTTAGCGTAATAAATCTCTTAACCATTAATTTTTAAATTTTGTGTGAGTGGTTAGAGTCTCGAGTGGTATCAACTAAGTGTGCGTTTTATAAAAATCACTATGTAGTATTTAAGGGTCAATAAAAAATCTGCAAGATTAATTAAACTCAGTGTAAAGAAGGATATGAGGATAAGCAACATCTGGGCAAATAAAATACGGATCTCCTAGGAAGTCAAGTTTAAGGATATTTCTCTAGTGTTCAGTTTAACGCTTCTCTTTCCACTACCATCTAGAAAGGGTGCTCGTTAACACTACGCATGATGCCTATTACTGGAGGCAGGACTGCAAGCTCGCTGGTTGGGGGAAATCGAAATTTTGGCTACAACTGAAACAAGGAAACCCACTAAATTGACATCAGATCAGCACAGAAATTAACCAAGATTTGGTAGTTCCGGAGTCAACTCGAGGAAGTTCTATGGGCATGATTCATTCAAGCTCCTTGAATAAAATTTGGGGGATAATTTGGTAGTCAAGTCCAAGACTAAGTTGTCTAAGTTTCTTCCATCGTTCTTGGGTTTAAACTGAGATTTTACCATCAAGATTGTGGATATGGGTTAGTGTAAAGAATTTGAACTAAGGATTTTGAACTTATGTAAATCCAGTTATAGTTTGGGATTTCATTAAGAGTTAAGGAAATTATTCTTAGAGGCGTTGTAGAGTATGGGTTGACGTCGAGTATTCGTTTGGTTTTCTCTTGCAGCGCAATGACCTAGCGATGGAGTTATGAAAATAGTGAGATTATTCTTTTTACTCAGAATGTAGATTAAAATTGTTGGGAGGGATGATTAGTTTTGAATGCCTGAATGCCCATACGACATTCATTATCAAACTTACTAAAAGGTATGGATCCACTCCTCAAATATGTGCAAGAATCAAATGTATATTAAGATCAAGAGCGTCTCAGAATTTTGATACTAATCAATAACAAACATAATTATATAATCAATTCTCAACTATACTTAACTTAACAAAAATATAAACTGAATAACAATATCACTTCTTTACTATAGTTAACTGAACAATAGAATTACAAACTGAATAAAATCTTATATTTAAAGAATTACTATGAACAGATAAAATAACATCAATTGGAATGCTTCATCATCATTATAATCTCATACATGGGATAATTTGACTAAAATATAACCAAATTTAAATACGCATACCGAATCTGAAGGCAATGATCCTGTAGATGTTGTCCCACACATCCGCTCCATCCAGATCCCACTTTCCAACCGATGAGGCCTCACCAGTACCTCCCAACCAACGCTAGGGGTACTCTTCTTCCCCCTAAGCCCACCGAACCACAAAGGGGCCACACACACAATATCCAAGAATGCTAGCTCCTAGCTCGCCTCGAAAGGTCGAGCTACCACTCGTTACCCGAGTTGGGTATCCCAACTCCCACAAGAGAAAATTCAGTCAAGATAAAATTTCGACAGTGTAATGTTACATAAGACAGATGTTCCCTATACTCCTCCTCTAACATCCTTTTTATAGAGTCTTCAAGTGATTAGTTTCCCAAACCCTCATTAGATTACTTTTTAATTTATTTAGTTAGGAAAAACCTTCCCCATACACATGTCGCTCGATCCCCTAGTTGCACCAGAAAATCAATTTATTAATTAATTAAATTTTCCTATTTTCCTCACCCACCTAAAAGCGTTCCTAAAAACACTCCTCAGTGTCACATTATTCCCTTAAAATTCTTAAATGACTTATGCCTTACTTAATTCCTAGTTGAGTTCGTAAATAGAAAGTTCCAAAGGCTAGATTCCTTACTAAGTTAGACATTTCCTTTTCTTTAAGTTTCCCCTTTTCTTTAAGTTTCCCTTTTTCTTTAAGTTTACCCCTTTTCTTTAAGTTTCCCTTTTTCTTCAAGTCTCCCCCTTTTTAACTAACTTCAGAATTAACAATTTTAGACAAACAATCATTTACCCCTTTTTAATAATTAAACCTTCATTCAAAAAAAATTACTTTAATTAATAAAGCTTGAATTTTCTTTACCCCTTCTTGTTACATGTCTAATTAGTTTTTTTTTGTTCAAAGGTTCTACTCATACCTAGGTTTTCAATTCACTAGGCTTGGCGACAGTTCTTAAGGGAAAATTTTTATTATTAAACTTTACTTATCACATCATTCATTTTAAGGCTGACCAGGTTCTAAGGAGGCATAGTTTTCTAGGCACTAGGTTTATTAATCTTACCACAGTTAAAATCGTGGCGTGCCCTTCAGGATGCACTACGTCCTCTAAGGGTTCCACTTGCCTCCTTCCATTTTATTTTTGCGACATGCCCTTCAAGACGCACTACGTTCTCGAAGGGTGCCACTCGCCTCTTGACTGAATTTGGTAGACGCCAAACCCCTGGAGTCAATATTCATTCAGGTGATCTTGTGGGAGACTAAGGGCCTCTAATGAATAAGGCCCCTTCCTTATTGCGTACCCCTTAATGTCCCCACTTTGGGACATCATCACAGGGCAGAGACTTATGATGACCAGAGTAGCCAGATGGATGTTATAGAGAGTACAGGGGTATTTGAGAGGCATTGTGGGGTCAAGTTGGCATTTATCATCATATTCCATCATTATGAGCCATTCCACATAGGTTGGCTTTGGTTTCGTTCCATTCCGACGATTTCCATGATTTTGACT
>SNQJ01S0014895.1:51643-69696 GCA_010110895.2 Picea sitchensis | reverse complement strand
ATGCTTGAAGACATGATATGACTGTCTGAGTAAGAGGGAAATAAAGCAAGAATTTTACTTGCTAGGATTGAATAAATACCATGAATGCATGGTTGACTCCATTCTAAAAAAAGCTAGTATAAAATTGATGAAAGAGTAAAGGAGCAGGGATGCTCTATTGTCATGATAAAAGGAAATAGGGTTATGAATTTGATGGTTGCATGAGAATGACTGTGAATAATCATGATTTAAAATAATTTGTAAAGATATATGTAAAGTGTGTCAATGGTAGACACACGAAACGTTGATGCATTTGCTTAAATATATGAAAGAATATTTTGAAAGTATGTTGATAACCTACAGATACATGTTTGATTATGTATTTGGAATACATCATAGTAATGCAATCTTATAGTTCTTATGGAATATTGGATAGGACTATGAAATAATGAATCTAAGGCTGACTAAAGATTGAGGTCATTTCAGACAGTTTGGATATGGAATAAGTAAGTTGCATGATTAGATAGTTCCATGTGGAGGAACTGTGTAAGATCTTTGTCATAGAAATAGAGATATAACCTTAATGAATGCTGAGAGTTGGACAGTGGGTTGAAAGGCGTGTTTATATTAGAATCTTGGATTACATTCTAAAATATAATGCATACATAGGGAACATGCAAAGGCCATGTTATGCAAAGGCAGTGAGGCCTTGGAATAATTTAGCTGGACTAAAAGTCCTAGGATGTTTTAAGGAGTTGGAAAAAAGGAAGAGTACGTTAACTACTTTCGTTTTTTTTTTTTATGTTTCTATGGGATGATAAATTGTTGTGCTAATGAATGTAAATGTTTTGGCACAAGAATGTTGATAGTTGAATGACTGTAGAAAAAACTGAAAATTGATTGTGTTGCACTCATGAAAATTTTAATGTAAACATTAAGGATAATGTGATGAAGTGCATAAATATATGCTAAGACATATATAAAAATGCTATACTATGATACATACATTGTTGTTTACACAAAAACTAACATAGTTTTGAATGTGATAATGCATGTTATGTATAGGAAATTATTGGAGTTGTTGAAGAAGGACAACTACTAATGGTGGATAACCTCAAGTAGAGGTTAAATGTAAGAGGGATGTTGATCAAAGAGAACAATGAAAGGGTCCGTGAGAGTTCCCATGAAGCACCATTGATGAGGTAATATTAAAAAAGGTGCTAGTAACCAAAACAAGTATAAAAGTGTTCATATCTATCTGGTATAATATATGAAGGGCTTGGTTAAGAATCCATTCTGAAATATTTTGTTATTTTAATAATATGAAAAATAATTTTGAGTGGTTGTGGTATGCCATTGATACCCAAGCATAGTATAATTTAGGATGAGGAACTTGAAGGATAGAGAGAGGAATATCTGGTAGCTAAGGATGAATTAAGTTCCTTGCAAGAAAATTCATGAACAAAGTGGCGAGAATGCATTGACCAACCATGAATGATTGGCAACAAAAGTGCTCATAAATAAAATTTTGATTGGATGCATTTGGGAGATGCATGAGAAGGTAAGTAATGGACTTTCCATTATGAAAGAAGGATTTTCCAATGCTTTACTGGAATGTAACAATGATAAACAAATGTATTGGGTGGTCGTGAGTGTAGAACCCTAGTTACTAGTAATGAAATAATGCTTAAATGAATTCATGTAGAACTTTTAATTTCATGAGTAATGATATAAGACTTTGATCAGCTCAAAGCAGAAGGAACAATCATGTTGTAAAAATGAAAGTGTATAGAGAATCCATGTGGTGAGGGGTTAAATGAAACCCAACACACCATGGAAAAAACCCTAACATGAAAGGTGATAATCGAAAATCGATGCAAGGGTGCATTGTGTGTAGGAATGTTACCATGGGCATTGGCACATTAAATAAAATCCATATAATGATTGATTGTAATTTGAAAAGGCT
This sequence comes from Picea sitchensis, assembly GCA_010110895.2. Lineage (NCBI taxonomy): Eukaryota > Viridiplantae > Streptophyta > Pinopsida > Pinales > Pinaceae > Picea > Picea sitchensis. Next base: position 67,751 of record SNQJ01S0014895.1, on the reverse strand, counting down.
TGGTATGATTGGTATGCAATTTGAAAAGGCTTGCAATGTGAATACCCCCATTTTTTGAAAACACACCTAGGTCTAATTCCATGGATTTGTTATCCCATTGGTCCACAACAATATTTAGGCATATTTTGACATGGAAGAAGAAAATTTTAGCTAAAAATATTTTATGTTATTTCCATAGTAGTTGTTATCTTATTATCCATCAAGGTTACTTTACCTATCATATATTTAATTACCACCATAAAGTCCCCAATTAACTTCAAAATTTTGTTCTTTTCTTCGATGGCTATGTGGATGCCTCATAATAAGGTGTAAGACTTCACTTGATTTTTGGTGTCTTGACCTAGGTCCCATGCAGATCTAGCTACATTATTTCCTCCATGGTCATAGAGAATCCCCCACACCTTCCACCCTTGGATTCCTCTTTAAAGCCCCATAAAAAAATAAGATGAAATATTTCTGGTCCATTTCCATGAATTCCGAAGCATCTAATCAAATTTTATAATGTGATTAGCTCAGAGTCTTAAATATGGGGAGAGTTTGAGGTTTTTTAAGTATCCAAAATTACGTTAACTGGGAATCTTTATCCCTCTCCAAATCCCACTAGTCCATCTTGTGTCTCCAAGCCATGTAATATGCCTAGACACCTTTATCCTTGGTTGATGTAAATGTTGGTTTATCCTTTTTTTGGTAAAAAATTGCATTGTTTGTGGCAAGACAAATATTTCAACAAATAGATTTGGTAAGAGTGTTCCAAATTCTCTAGAAGGCTCATTTGTTTTGAAGTGATATCCTATATTCCTTCCTCCATAAGGAGAACATATCTTTTCATGTGAGAGGCATTCTGACATGACGATTAGTTCCAACATACACATAGATCCATAATTCCTTGGTGTAACAACAATAAAAAAATAAATGTTGGATAGTTTATTCAACAAACTAACATAATGGACATCCATAGGGACCCTAGATTCCTCATTTTTGTAGATTATTTGATGTAAGGATATTGACACACAACATGATCTAGCAAGATATATTGATCTTAGGAAGCCCATCACTCTGCCAAATAGACTTCTAGATCAAGGGTTACTAAGGCACGAGAAGGGATAAAATATGAGATACATATCCATATTTAACATCGTATTCTAGATTTCCCCAACCTATGTGATCCATAAATCTAATGTCCCAAGACACACATCCACTTATAGTGTTAGTGATCTTTGAAACCAAATGGAAAAGGTGTTGAGGAGGGTTCCCTAAATTCCAACCTAGTCAACAATCTGAGTTTGTCAACCACTTTAAGATACCATACAACATTTTAGGGTTCTCTCTATCCATGCATAGCTTTAAAAGGAAGATTTATATGGTGTAGGAAAGGAATTTTTTCACCATGATGTTATCTTCCCATAAAGAACTTTTCTTACCATTACCTGGAACCTAAGTGAGATTGGATGGGACAAGAGGAGGTAAGAATTTTATTAATCTCCAAATGTGTGATCCTTTTTGGTTTTCCACCATGATTTTTGTACATTTCTTCCTTCTTCCTTGGAAATATTATTTCCAAATAATTTTCTTCCACCAACCATGTTTTCCTATTAATAATCTCCATATCAGCTTGGATCCTAGTGTTATATTCATGAGTGTTGGATCCTTTATCTCCAATTATCCTCCTTTGTTTCATGGGGCTCTAACAACCTTTCAATTTATCAAGTGGAATTATTTTTTTTAGACTTTCCACCTTGTCATCAAACTTCCTTATCTCCCTTCCTATTTTTGCATTAATCATGAGACATCTTAATTGAAAATTGAAATAGTAGGAAAGGTGAGAGAACCAATTTTACTAAAATCAATTTTTTGTTTAGGTTTATCCATTGAGATCCCTATTGTAATTTTTTATTTATTAATCTTATCAAGGACACTCTCCCAATCTTAAGATGATGAATTTTGTAGAAAAATTATGGGAATACATAAGTATTTGAAGGAGGTCCAGTTGTCCAAGAAAGGGAATTGCAAAATTATGGAGATGGCTTCGATCTCTTGAGGTTTAACATTCCATCCTAAAATTGACTTTTACGATCAATCATCCCTATTGACACATCACTGACAATTTCAATCTCATTTATGAATCTGGTTGCTATTATGGTTGAACATCCTCTCAAGAGAAGAGTGTCATTTAAAAATTAGGAGTGACTCAAAATCTTAGTTCCATGTACAATTTTTATTCCAAGGAGGTTCCCAACAATTATTTCTGCCTCTAATTTATGACTTAAGGATTCAAGTGTGATGATGTATAAATTGAAGACATGTCTCAAGCGACAAATTCCTTGGAAGAAGGTAGTAGGTCAACCATTCACTAGAGATAAAATCTAGGTGACATTGATATAAGAGGATGTCCATATGATGAAATAATGTATGCACCCAAATTTATTCATGGCCTCAAATAAATACGAGTATTGAAGTCATTTGAAATCATTATCCATGCCTAAATTGATTATCATACACTTTTCTTTATTCACTTTACTTGAAAGAATGGCTTCTTGGACCAACACTATGCTATCCATTATTTACCTATTGTGCATGAACCATCCTTGATTTTCAAATATTGTCTTGGGAAATATATTTTCCATTCGTATAGGTACGATTTGTTTCATTATTCTATATGATGAATTGCGAAAAGAAATGGATCAGAACCTGGAAAAGGAAGATGGATTAACCTCTTTTGAAATTAGGGTGAGAAACTAGAAGTCTTTATTATTTCCAACCTTATCAACCTTTTGCACATATTGGAAAATTAATTTTATGTCTATATTAATCAAACTCCAATAGGATTTGTAAAAGGAAATTGAGAAATTTCCAGGCCTGATAGCATTGTGAGGTTCTAATTCCCAAATGGATTTCAATATAACCTCCTCATTTATGGGTTTCATTAGATCAAATTTGTCCTCCTCTATGATAATAAATGGAATATTTCCTAGCATGGTTGTTACCTCATCAATATCTTCTCCATCTTTCTCTATAAGGAGATTTCGAAAGTGAGACAATGTTGCTTACTTTTAACCCTTGAAGATCTAAAATTTTAGTGCCATCTTCTTGATCAATTTCTTTGAAATTTTTCCAAGTGAATCGAGCTTTAGCTTGATTATGGAAGAAGTTTGTATTCCAATATACTATGTTAATCCAAAGAGTTTGTGACTTTAGTCTCGAAGTCTCTTCTTCATTTTTGATAATTTTTTGAATTTTTTGTTGGATGTATGTTTCTGTTTCCTAAGTTTTGGTAGCGAACACTTCATTTTCTATTTTAGCATTAGTTTCATCAAGCTAGGATCTTAACATATATATCTTAGAAAAGGGAATAATATGAGGACTGAACCTAGTCTTTCAAAGCATCTTTGACATATTTAAATTTTTGTTCCCATATATAAATTAGTGTACCTGTAATCCAAATTTTTAAGGTTGCACTAATAATCTATGGGACTTCCTTGCATTGTGAAAGATAAAATTGTATCTAAATGGAAAATCCTCATAATATAGAGTATCTTGGGACTAGATAACAATAGGTTTATGGTTATAAATTTATGATGCTACAATGATAGATTTGATTATGTAATCATGAAGAAGGAAGTCAATTTTCACTAAAAATCTATCTAGTCTAATAACTATGTGATGAAGCCCTATCCTTTGATTTTTCCAAGTGTATTTCTCTTTTAATGACTTGATATCTACCACGTCTCATTCATTTAATATTTCTTCCTTATTTTCTTTGAATGGATACCTGACAATGCTACCCCCTCTTTTCTCCTTATTATGTAAAACATCATTGGAGTCCCGTGCTAATATCCTATTTCTAACATGCTTCAAATATTTTAGATTTATAAGTGACCTACAATAGATTTCTTTTTCCATATAATCTACATGAATATATAAATTGAAGACATTAATTTTCTTACCAAAATGATGATGTATGTGACTTATTAATATATAGTTTTTGGATTGGAGAAAGAGTTTTATCTACCAATATTTCCTATTCCATAATGTACAAATCCTCTTGATCCTTCCCTTGAACTTGCTACTAATCCATAGCTTAAATGTCATTTCTACTTTCCCATCATGGTTACTTCCAAATCCTCCATTTTTGTCTCCTAGAGAATACAGATGATAGGATTTTCTATTATTATCTAATCCCTTAGTGCTACTTCTGTGTTTCTATTTCCTAGTCCCCTATAGTTCTAGGAGACAAATATCACTCTTTTGATGAGGGTTTTGGTTCATTTCCTCTTCGAGGCACATTGTTTCCTATAATTCTATATGTTTTGGTTCCAACTCCAAGGGTTTTATCAATTGTTGTTTGAGTTTCCATCATTTTGTCTCTATTAACAACTTCTTCTTTTTTGAATTTATTTATTTTCCTTCTTGATATTTTTGTACATTTTTATTTAGACTCCCCTTCCTCTTTTTTCTCCTTATATGCCTCCATTTGGTCCTTTCCCTTTCATTTGATGTACGTAGAGGCTATCTCTATATCTATGGTATTTTCAACATCTACAAATATTTCTAAGACATGCTCCTCTTCTTCTAAAGGTTGAAACTTTATTGTTTGGACTAAAGGTGACTCCATTATTGGTGTTGATGTTTCCATTCAGATCATATGAGGATTTGATAATATTTCTTCTATAGATATGTTCTTTTCTTTGGATAAAATTTCATATATGTTCGATAGGGTTAGTTGACTACCATTTGTCTCCTAACTTTGCTTCTTCAGATGCTCCATACAATATATTGAGGGGTTTCCTTTAATGGGAGTCTTGTCCTAGGGATTCTTTAATCCAAATGGATCATATATCTCTAATTCCAAGGATTGATGTGTTTCCTAAATATTTATATTCAAGCAAATCTTCCCCTTTAATGTCTTTTGTTGATCTTCTAAGTTCTATTTCTGGAGTTGGTTGAGCATTCTGAGTTTCCTTCTTGTAGTATTTAGAAAAATCCCTATATTTATGAAAAACATTTCACTTGAAGGGGAGTTGCTCATAATATAAGGGTTTTTCATGTTTCCAATTGTTCACGGACATGAGAATAGCCTTTGAGAGGCCCTTTTCCATGTTCACTTCCAGATAGATTTGAGCACAAACATACATATTATCCTTTGGCTTGGCCCTATCTATATATCACCCTAGGGAGTTCCCAATCCTTTGAAAGGTTTCATCTCTCCACTAGTGAAGGGGAAGCTTAGGAAGGAACACCCATACTAGAGTTGTTAAAGGAACACCATGCTATAAACTAAAGTTTGAGGTCTAGGAATTCTAGTACATACCTTGATAGCCAAAGAAGTAAGGATCATTTGGAAAACAAAATATCTATCCTCCTTTGTCTCAAACAAGAAGGCATAAACGCCTTTGCCACCTAAAAAATTATTTAGCTTCGCTCTGATTAGAACCTTCTACTTGTTTTTCAACCGGATCACCATGTCTTTAGGAGAGGGCTAGATTCCAATAAACTGACCAATGAGACCCCTTTAAATAAGGGCTATAGCATTGTGCCTTGATGCAATAAGAAGAAGCTTATTTCAGAAATTTTCTTAGTGCCCAGAAAAATCTTGGTGGAAGAACTTTTGAGGGATTTTTATAAGAAGATACTATGGTTCGAAAGGCTACCACCTTTGAATATGAAGGGGATTGATATCCACCTCAAGAATTTGAACCCATAATAAAATGTAGGACAAACTAGACAACTACATGTTAGGGTTTTTAGCTCAAAGTGCTGCATAGGATTGAGCATTCTAAGCATCTTAGTTACCCATTTTTAAGATAATTATTTAAATATTTTTTATATTTTTTATATTTAAGAATGAAAATGAATAAATAAACTTAATATTATAATATATATTGATATTCAAAGTATTATTTTTATAACCAAATCAAGACAATATTAAACCATTAAATTTTCTGATTTTCTGTTGCACATCTTTTAATCAACTCAAGTTTTTATTTATACAATATTTAAAAACTCAAAATTGTTTGAAGAACGAAAAAAAAAATTGTTGTATTATTTTTATAACCAAATCAAGACAATATTAAACCATTAAATTTTCTGTTGCTCATCTTTTAATCTACTCAAGTTTTTATTTATACAATATTTAAAAACTCATTTTCTGTTGCACATCTTTTAATCAACTCAAGTTTTTATTTATACAATATTTAAAAACTCAAAATTGTATGAAAAACGAAAAAAAAATTGTTGTATTATTTTTATAACCAAATCAAGACAATATTAAACCATTAAATTTTCTGTTGCGCATCTTTTAATCTATTCAAGTTTTTATTTATACAATATTTAAAAACTCATTTTCTGTTGCACATCTTTTAATCTACTCAAGTTTTTATTTATACAATATTTAAAAACTCAAAATTGTATGAAGAACGAAAAAAAATTGTTGTATTATTTTTATAACCAAATCAAGACAATATTAAACCATTAAATTTTCTGTTGCGCATCTTTTAATCTACTCAAGTTTTTATTTATACAATATTTAAAAACTCAAAATTGTATGAAGAACGAAAAAAAATTGTTGAAATTATTTCTGAATTAAAATTAAAGAAGCATATTATAATTGTGTTTGATCTTTATTACAATTTGCACATACCAGGAGTAAATTAAACTTTTTATTTATCGATTAAAAAAAAACATTATAGCATAATGTAATTTGATTCCAAATTTATTGGAATGACAATTGGAAAAAAACTACTCATAAAGAATTATAGTTGGATAATGGTTTCAAGATGTTTAATTCTCTCCATGGTTAACATGAAGTTGGAATTTTATATTTAAAAATATATTTTAATGTCTATTGTAAATAAAATGATTCAATGTCTATTTTAAATAAAATATTTCAATATCAAGTTTATACACATATTCATAAAGCAATTGTAAATTACTATTAAGGAGATGTGTAAGTTCTTTTGTGCTCAACATGGATTTTACTCATGGCATGTGTGTTTATTAAGAACCAACATAAATCCATTTGATCTTTTGATCTATCATGTGATGAGACCGTAAATTCCGTGAGATAAAAACTTTTTCTAAACTGAAAATAAATTTGAGGAAAAGTTTACACCTCGAGAAATTTGATCCCTCTCAAGAATGATGATGAATCTATGCATCAGTTAACACTAACATAATTTATACCAAACTTGGTTCATTATATAAGACTTGCATTAACATACATTTTTATTAATATTTATCAATAATACAAATAAAATATTAAACCATATTGTAATTATATAACAATTGTTTAATCTACTAATACTCAATATTGATAAGAATTATTTTAATAAATAAAAACAAAATTTATTTTCCAAATTTATTGAAATGATAATGTAAAATATGTTAATTTTTTTGGTTGAATCATTATATACTAATTGAAATTGATAAATAATTGTGATTGATTCATTGTATACTATTGAATATTACCATATATTTTGATTGATATTTATCAATTATATAAAGAAAAAGATTAACATCTGAATCTATTTAGTCCACTAATAAGAAAGATTTGAAACAATTCTATTTAATCGTAAACCCATATAATAACCTAAATCTTGAGTAACTTTTTATTTTACTTTGCTATATGATAACACCTTAGAAAAGTATACACGTGATCGTACTAATGAACTTGTTTCCGGATAAAAGGAATTGTACTCCAACAAAAATATGGTGTAATCAAAATATTATTTAATCTTGTATTATAAAGATTTCCTACATGAAACTATATTTACTAATGAGCTTGTTTCCGGATAAAAGGAATTGTACTCCAACAAAAATATGTTGTAATCAAAATATTATTTAATCTTGTATTATAAAGATTTCCTCTTTATGCATAAAACTATATTTAAGCATTGTCTCACTTTGTTTGTAATAGATTTACATGAATGATTGGTTAGATACACTATGGGTTTAAAGTCTTTCATCAATCACATATCCAAACAATAACTACAACAAATGTCTTACTATAACATATTTTTTCAATATACATAAGTTTCTTTGTAATTAATACTTCAACTACTTTAAATTTAATACAATATTTTATATAACAAATAAATAGTTTTCATAATACAATTTAACTTAATCAACTTTAAATTTATTATAATTTTTCATATAACAGATAAATAGTTTTTATAATATAATTCAACTTAATCAATTCTTAGGGTTTTATAAAACAGACTTAAAATAAACATTTTCTGAAAATCATGCTTCCAAAACTCAAAAACAATAAAAAAACAATTACATTTTTTTTCTACAAGAAAATTGCACATTATATTGAGATATATAATCAATACACATAGACATGCTCACATTACATACGAAGGCCATGCTTTGAGCCATCACCACCACCATCTCTACATAACAAACTCGTATCCAAAAGACTTCAGATACCACTGAGCCACCAAGGTCACTGACTGGAAAAACTACTAGCTAACTGTCCAACAAAACCATGAAGTCAAGAACTTTTTGAAAATAAGTTTTCGACATTACATACATACCCAAAAACATAAAAAAAGTCTCACACATGCTTAAGACAAATAGGAATGCTAGTACATCTTAATAAGAATTCTTGGTCCCTCATGACCATCATTCCACTAATTGTATGCAATAGCTCCAGGGCACTCAGAAAGAGATTTTTTTTATAAAATATCCGCCTCCTAATTTTCTTCTCTTTAAACATGGGCAAAAGTGATGACAAAAAAGTGCTTGATGAGATCCCTTACCCGGTCTTTCCAAAAGTCTATGGTAATGACCTGCAAAGAACCAATATTATTGAGCCAATCAATAATAAATTTTGAATCCCCAATGACATTGATAGCTGAGATAGATAGTCTTTGTGCCAATGTAAGCACAACCGAAGCGCCCATGAGTTATGTTGTTGTGTTTGTGCCTCCACCACAATTAAGAGTCCACCTGTAAAATATATGATCATTAAGCTTTATAACACCCCCCGCTCCACTTTGTTCCCCATTCCTTTACATTGCCCCATCAAACCGTCCAATGATTATGTGACGAGGCACGATATGGATAGATCACCAGATGTTTTTTTGAGTTATCTGGGGGCTATGGTAGGCCATATCAATAATAGATAACAAAAATACCTTTTCCATCGATGGACACTTTGATTCAAAAATAGCCAAATTTCTTTCTTTCCAAATGAGCCAACAAATGTAAATTGGCAAAGTTCGGTGACTATAATTCCTTCTAGCCAATAATTCAAAACAATCCTGAACTGTGGTACCACACCACCCTATAGCCAGCTTGTAATGAGCTAAAATCTTTTTCCAAACATAGATAGTGAAATGACATTCAACAAAGAGGTGAAAAATTGATTCCTCATTACCTCTACAGAGAAGACATAGACCAGGTCCTTGCCATCCTCGCTTGCGAAAATTGTTCCAGGTAAGCAGTTTGTCCTCAATGAGAAGCTACATAAACAGTTTGGTATTTAGGGGACAATGCCAGGTCCATAGCTTTCTCCTCACACCTCCAATAATGTTCTTCGATAAATCGGTATACAATGCATTATAAACATTCTTAGTAGTTAACATGCCTGTACAATCGCCCCCCATCCATCTTAATTAATCCTAACTATTTGAAAGTGTTATGCCTACTTCAATCAAGCATAGTCTGCAATGTTCCCATTCCATAGAAAGATCGCCCACTAGTCCCAAATCTCTATTGTCGAGCCAATTAGTGCAAATCATCCCCTGAACCAAATCCTTTCTTGCTTGATAAAGAAAATATACTTGGTTATTATTTAACATATTTATCAACTCCGCAGATAGAAAGGAACTCTTACCCAACCCCAGAATGTCATCCTTGCCTGTAATGATGGAAAACCCCACCCCCAGTTTCCAAGCCAGCCAATGCAACATTAATGGTAATGCATTCACCAAATTCCTCCAAGTTTGTGAGCCAGTGAGATTCGTTGGATCGACAGTGCGCAACCATGTTATCACTGATAAGTGAGGGAAATATTTATCTTTTAGAACCCGTTTCCATATACCTAGATGCATCAACCTGCACCATAGGGATTTAGCAGCTAATGCTCTCGAGAAACATAATTTTTTTCTGATCCCCAATCCACCAAACATTTTCGGTCTAGTTAATGTCTCCCACTTGCATATGTGATAGGGTGAAAGATATTTCGCACCAGACCACATATAAGAGAACACCAAATTATGAATCTGATTCATAATTGAATTTGGAATGTGTGTCAGTGTCAACCAATAAACCAACTAGCTTTCCAACACTACCTTTATCAAAACATATTTGCCTCCCATTGATAAGAAGTGATTGCACCAATGAAAAATTCTATTCTCATATTTCTGTATAAGCCACTTCCATTCTATCTCCTTATAGCTATCCATATTTAGAAAATAGCCTAAATATTTAAACCCCGCTATAAGACTCATAATACCAAAATGAAATAGAGCAGTCAAATTATTAAGAAAAACTTGTTGAGCACCAAAATGATGGCACATTGACTTGTTTACATTAATCTCCAATCCAGAAGAACCACCAAAAGTATATAAAAGAGTATGAATTTCCTGCCATTCAGTGAGGTATGCATTGGACATTATTAAAACATCGTCCACAAATAGGAGGTTTAGAATTCTTACCAACCAAGAGAATTTAATACCAGTTAGATGGCCTTCCGAAAAACTTTTTTTCAAGGAAAGACTCCACCCCTCCATAACCATGATAAACAAAAGAGGAGAAAAAGAACATTCCTGACGCAAACCTCTCCCACTATTGATGAAATTTGTAACCTCCCCATTAATTAGAATGGAAAATGTAGCTAAGGTCACACAACCCATAATCCATTTAGTCATATGATGACCAAAACCACAATGTAGAAGCATCAATCTTAAATAATCCCAATTTGTGCAGTTATATGCCTTTTTCAAATCCAACCTCAAAATAACCGCCTGTAGTTTCTTTTCTTTTATACTATACAGACACTCCTGTGCAGTTCCAATGGAATCAAGTATCTGACGGCCCTTAAGGAAACCCAACTGTTCCTCTGACAATGTATGTGAGAGAATAGGTCTAATTCTCCTTGCTATGATTTTTGTAATAAAATTGTAAACAAGATTACATAGGGCAATAGGGGGATAATCAAAAAATGATGAAGGGAAGTTGGATTTCAGAATAAGAGCAAGAAAGGTAGAGTTAATTGGACGAATAATTTCACCTTGAGTTCTAGAATCCTCCACCATAGCCAGAAGGTTAGGACCAACCAAATCAAAGAAGAAAAGGAAGAATTTGACTGTCCACCCATCTGGACCGGGACTCTTCTCTTTTGTGAAACCTTTAAGGATGACTGATAATTCCTCCATAGATAAAACCTGCTCTAATGATGGGAGTTCTTCCTCCAATACCAACTTAGGATAAATACTAATAGTATCTAGTTGTGCCCGTATAGTAGTCTGCCCCAGTTCTTGAAAGAAGGTTTTGAAGTATGAAGAAGCTTCATATTTTATAGCTTCATGTCCCGAGTGAACTCTACCTGAATCATCCGTTATATCCCAAAGAATTTTTTTTTTCTCCTAGAGCTCGTGAATCTATGAAAAAACTTTGTGTTTTTATCGCCACTCTTCATCCAGGTATCCCTACTTTTTTGTCTCCAACTTTCTTCTTCATCTAATAGAATTTTGTTACGATCCACCTCCATCTTCTTGTAATGTTGTTCAAGGTCATTATTAAAAAAACCAGACATTTTTCTGTATATATAAGCATTCCAAGTCTGCTTCCAATCTTGTCAATAATTCCTTATCCTTAATTCATTTTTTCTTTGACCAAGATTTAACTCGACTTTTTAGTAGTGAAAGATTTTCTATGAGCCTTCTTTGAGCCTCTTCAATTAACTCAAAATGTTTGTCCAACCAGACTTCTCTTGCTAATTGAGCAAAGGTTTCTTCCCTTAACCAACCTGGGTTGAATTTATAGGGATACTTTGTCTTTTGTATGTCGATATCCAGCTATAGGATAATTGGAGCGTGGTCAAAAATGAAGGTGGAATCAACCCACGACCTATACCTCATCGTTGGGCCAATCAAATCCTCTGCCACATAAAATCTGTCGAGTCTCTTTGCAATGCTTGAATCTCCCAATCTGTCATTGTGCCATGTTGAAACCAACTCATTTGGAGGCATGTCCACCAAAGGAGAGTTATGAAATAGATCATTAAAAAAAGGATCCAAAGGATCAATCAACATTGTTGTTCCCCAAATCTCATCAGAGTTTAATGTAAAATTTAATTCCCCAGCCAATATTAAATATCATTGAGCTAACAGACCCCTAAGTTTGAGTTTTTTCCAGAATATCTTTCGATCCTTTCAAGGACCATATACAATCAGAAGAGTGAGTCTTCTCTTATCTACAAGATTGGAACCTGTCAACAAAATGCCGCCACAAGTGAGAACCGGAGAGAAAATAAAATATCGTGGATCCCATGCAACCAACATTCCCCCCAAACTACCGACTAAACTTACGGCACACGACATCCAATCTAGCTTGAGGGAAAACATGAAATTCCTTGCCTTAACATCATATGTCAAAGTTTCTTGAAGAAAAATAACATGTCGTGTGGTCCTTTACAGGAGTCTCCACATAGAGGACAATTTAAGGGGTCATCCTACCCCTCTAATGTTTAAGGAGAGAATAATCATGACTTTGACCTTGCGAGGGATTTGATGCCTCTAAGTGCCCCTTGGTCAGTAGAAGAAAGAGAAGTGTTTGTAGAAAGGGTAAGATTTGTCCCCGTTTTTTTACGGGCACTTCTAGTCTTTAAGGGTGAAAGCTCGAGTCCCAAACCCCAAGACCAAGCAAGATTCCTGCCATCCGAAACCTCTATTACTATAGGGTCTAGACACATAGAACTGGAGTCCCCCGGTAACACCTCTGCTTTCCTTTAAAAAGTCGAGATAGGAACATGACTAGTAACCTCCTTAAAGGAAGGAACTAAGTCTTTAAGCAGTATATCCAAAGAGTGATCACTAGATTCAAGTTCACCATAACCCGAAAGAATGGGTGAGTCTTCCAACAACAACATATCATTTAGTACAGGGTTTGTCTCGACCATAGCTTCTGCGAGAGAAGGGTGTGACCGACACTCAACCGAGCTAGTGACCAAGGATGTTACAACCCGCTTAGTGTGAAAAGCAATAGCCTCCGGCTTGCTACTCTAAGCCTCAGTAATATGTAGTAATATGTCGAAACTTACTCAAAATTGTATTTCAAGTAACCAAAAAACAAAAAGTTGATATATGAAAAAATTCCTTGTATTTCCAAACACCCAGAAAAGAAAAAGTTGAAGTATGACAAAATTTAATTACAATTTACGGTCATCAGCCATAACTCCATTTATAATATCTTATATTAGTTTGTTGAGAAGAAGGTTTTCATATTTTTTGGGTTTACCATTTATGACTAGCATTGGTGATGTACATGTTTTAAATTTTATTTTTGCTAGTTGTCAAGTTTAATTTTGTTATTTAAAAAGTTAACTAAAAATTTAAATATTGAAAAAAATATTTAACTATACGTCATTGAACTATTATGAACTATTATGGAAAATTACACATCCTTGAACTATTGAAGGAAAATTACATTATAAATAATTCATTTTCAAGAATATATACAAGATTATGAAACTATCTTAAAAAAATAATTCGATTAAGTCTTTGAACTATTCGATTATAATCCACAACCAAGGTAGGCAATATCAAAGTTATTTTGAGTTGACGAGCTTCAAACATATAAGGACCTTGAGATTCAAGCCAAACTACAACATAAAATTAAGAATGTGGATGACCTTCGTTAAACTCGGAGATTTATATGTGAAAAGTGATGTTGAATCTCTCAAACTCTATGGTTTTTCTACACCAATTTATTGGGTGCTAGGTTTGGCCCTCAATACGTGATTGTGAGTACCAATGCCTTTGGATGGTAGTAGCTAAAGGAGTACAATTAGAATATGTTGAATGAAATTTATATTTCATGGCGATTTAGGTTGATATGGGACCATCATTATTGAGACACAGAGGGTACAAATAGGGCATTGCAAGATGTCAATAAGAGATACATGGTCATCCATTGGGCTCTAGTTCAGCAGTAAATTGGTTTGATTTTAAAACCCATTGTGTAGGAAGAGTTTATCAAAACAATCCTAGTTTGATTTTCAATCCATTTTGTACGATTTTAAGAAACATTCTAGAGATCAACTTCATTGGGTAATTTTTTCAACTACCCAGCCTTATATTTTTTTCTAAGCTACAATGGCAGGTGTCAAATTATGGTTTGGGACCCTTTTAAATGACATCAAATAATATTAAAGTTATGAAAAAAATTAGAAAAAAAAAAATCTTTAGTGATATTTTCGTGGAAAAGTAAATGTTGAATTTTATTTTATATATATATATATATATATATATCTTCAATTAAAAATAGATAGTTTTGAAAAAAAAATTTAAAGTATTTTTCTTTTTTCCTTTTATGCATATTCAATATTTCCACTTTAAACAATCACCAACTTCTCTTTCTATTTATATAATAGTAGGCATCTTAGTTGTAGGTTATAAGAAAAGNTAAGTTTATTTATTTATTTATTTTTAATGCATATTCAATATTTCCACTTTAAACAATCACCAACGTCTTTTTCTATTTATATAATAGTTGTAGGTTGTAAGAAAAACAATATAAATTTAACAATTATTTTTTGGACTGCTATAGCACGTGGAAAAAATGCTAACATTCCTTCTTTTAACTATCATGGTATACTAAAAAGATGTATAAAATTCATGATTATTAAATGAAAAACAAATTCATAAAAATACTCACTAATAGAACATATTGTGAAAATTTTCCTTTTCATTTAATTTAAAAAATCTAAAATAATTTTCATTTGAAATTTGACAAATAATTTTTTATTTGAACTTTCATTTGGATGAAAAATAATTTTATGTGTTTTTATGGGAAATGATTCCATTTTTAGAGGGCTCTAAATGGGAAATGATTCCATTTTTAAAGGGCTCTTAATCGGAAATGATTTCATTTTGGGCAAGCAAGTGAACAATAAAGTTGTTATTAATTTGCAAGTGGTTACCAACTTCATTTACAATGGTAATATATAATTAACAAACACTTTAAAAAAACAATACTTTTTTTCATTGCCTAGAAAAACAATTTTTATAGGTCAATATGGGGGAGATGTGTAATTCAATTCATGCTCTACATAGAATTGACATGTGACATTTAAAAAATATTACTAACAAGATACATATTTTAATGTTCACTTATATATATATCTATATATTAAGAACCAATATAAATTCATAACTTTGAATCTCTAGAGTTAGATCAAGTTCCTTAAGGTGAAAACATAGTGTAGATTGAAAAAACTTAAAAAAAGGCTTGCACTTTGAAGGATTTGATCAGTCTCCACATATGATAAATCCATAATTAAAATGAATTTATATTGATTTAATAAATTTTTAAAAAGAATATTTATTCATTATTTTGAGAATGTTTTACAATTTAAATAATTTTTTTATCATATCTATAATATTAATTAATGGATCATTTATGATATCAAGAAAAATGAGATGTATTTCATAATCAAATATTGAAGAAATGGTGACCTGTCTTTTATTTGTCCATTAACTCAATTTGAAATTTTAACCAAAATTATAACAAAACTAATAAATTATTACATAAATTTAAAATCAACTTTAACATAAACATAATTTATATAATACATATACACACAACTTTAAATAAATGAAAATCAAAACATTAACTTTGAATAAATGAAAATCAAAACATTAACTTTAAATAAATCAAATAAAAAAAAAATAAAAAAATTTAACCATTTGAAAAAGAAGTATATGAAACAATTTTTACATATAAGAAAAGATTTATCTAAGAGAGTAGAATATTTTTACGTGGAAAGTAGACTTCTCGATATAAATAGATAAGTCTACCATAATTCTCTCCTTTTTATTTTACCATAATTGAAATAAGTAGAACGGTTCTTTGCTATAAAGTGATAGATTAAGAAAATGGT
>SNQJ01S0014895.1:34255-51572 GCA_010110895.2 Picea sitchensis | reverse complement strand
AAAAAAAAATTGATGTATAATTATTATTTTTTAAGGTTTTTAAATAAAGGGTTTGCATATACTAATTTGGTGTTTGGCTTTGTAGTGACTTTATTATTATTATTATTAAATACAATATACTTTATGTACCTGAAGTAGAGTTCTAATAAAAACGTCAAGTTCATGTCAATACCTTGCTATATCATTGGAGTATCAATGAAGATGTCACTTTGCAAAATATCAATAATAGTTTATCAATCCCAATCTATAAAATCAAAAGTATATGTTGGGCATTGGAAATTCCCTAAAACTTCATGGATGGAAAGAATTTGTCATCTATGTGACACTAAGAGGGTTGGAGATGAAGAGAGATTTCTTTTAGAATGTCCTAAGTACACTCACATTAGATTGCAATTTCAAAATATTTTTTTACAATACTCCTTTCTAACCTTCTAACTCAACAAAACTATGGTGATTTATAAATGCTTCTCTTAAAGATATTTGATCATAGAAAATAAAATTCTAAAGAAAATTGGGTAACTCCTTACTTTCATAAGGTTTGATAGACCAAAGTTGGTTTCAATGTACATTAATAACCTCCTCCTCCTCCTCCTCATCATCATCATTGTTAGACCAATTTGACATGTAGGATATGTCTTAAGTTTTTTTTTTCATGGATTGTTGGGAGGTCAAAAACCTTCTATCACAAATCAATTGTCTTGCTTAAATTTTTCTTTGCAGACTTGTGGTTTCACAACTTTGTTTCAACACTTGAGGTCATGCGACATTGCATTGCCTTGGTCCTAGGGGATTGACTAGCATGCACCTACTACAACTAGACTATGCCTCTTCACTTAAAGTATACCCATAACTACACCTTATGTTACAGTTGGCTAGATCTACAACCAAGTTCAATATAACAACATTCACAATAGGTACACATCCAACTGTGCCCCAAAAATAATGCCTATTGTCTACTACTCAACAAACTTGCACTATCTAACTCCTAAAGCATCTATAGGCTTTCTTCATGTAGGTTCCTACTCTTCCCTAGTTCACTCCACTAGTATCCAAGTACTCCACGGTGCCAACCCTAAAATTAACCGAATTGTAAAGCTTCTTGTCCACCCTTCTGTGAGTGACTTTTTTCAATGTTTGTTTACACAATGTAGGTGTCCTCTTTATATAGTAGATGTTTCCTTGCAATTTCCACCTTCTAAGGTGACCTGCAATGTACTCCACATCCACAGTGATTTGAACGTGTAATCGACCCCTTTGTCCACCATGTCATTGAGCCCTTTGGATGTGCAAGTCTTGCTTGTGCACCTAAGGTGTACAAATTTTCTCATGCATCCATCGATCAATTGTCTTGCTTGAACGACATCCAATGCACTTCTTGTCATTCATTGTGTTGCAAGTCATGCCAAGCATCCGTCCATTGATGCACGGCCAACTCTTTAGACACATATGCTCGTGGATTACGGTGTTACAACCCAAGTAAAGGAATTACTACATGTGCACCTATGAACCAAGGAAAGTCCACTATCCAATTCATTGTGGGCCTCTATAAGAAACCTCAAGTGACAACTTTCATCTTGTTGTCATACTTAGCCAAATTTCTTTGCAAAGCCGTTTGACACTTGGGCATGCCTTACCATTATACAAGACTACCCAAAGCATGCTCATCCAACCTTATAATATATTGTCACAACCAACTGAAGCTTGCCCAATGTTTTTGATGCAACCCACTTTCATGCAAGGGCACCCAATAAGTCTATGATGTGCATTGTCATCATGCAAGGGTGCCCAAACTAACTTGTCTAGCTAGTAAGCCTCTTGTTGAGTTTGTCCATGCTAATCAGTGAACATCAAAATGATTTTGTGGTGGAGGTGCCCAAAGTTCCTCAAATCTAGGACCTTACATCCTCCCCACTTAAAGTTCTGAGCAACATCGCCAATAACTTTTGTTATTCTTCCCAAGCTTGCTTCTTAAACTCATACATTCATCCGTAGTTAACTCCAACCACTTTGCAATGCTATTACCAAAATTCTTTGCAATGCCATTACCAAAATTTATGTGTAATTGCCCACTGCTCGAACTGGTTTAGAACATAAGTGTCTTTGCTCAAATCTGCCAAATAGTGCTTCTGGGATGTCCATGCTATTGCTGCAATTCGACATTCACTACCAAGGTTTTATCACTGGTGTTTTAGCTACCTATTATTGCTGTTACTACAACTCAACTTCACGGGGCCAATGAAATTATTAGACACCCTTATGTACAACATTGTCAGTATCATATTTTATTTATAAAGTGTGTTTCTTATTTACTCAAAAGTACAACATTTTTTTAATTTTTTTCTTCACTGAAAAGACCATATGAATAAAACATTCTACAAACAAACTATACATGGAACTCACAGGCTAGTTCATTTTCTGTTTGGCTTAAAACAAAAGAGTAGACTCCAAAATAGCAGTGTTCTTGGCTTTGCTCTTGCCCATGACATGGCGGAAATCGAAAGTCAAGCAGTTGGGTGAGGTCTCGGAGGTTGTGATTCGGTGGGTGGAGCGAGGACATGAAATTGAAGGAGAGCACATGCACTCCAGCGTTCATACGAAGGGAAGTACGTGAGAGTGGAGCGATTGAGACAAAATAAAATAAGGGAGCGGTAATGTGAATGTTGAATAAGCTGGANGTCAAGCAGTTGGGTCACGTCTCGGAGGTTCTGATTCGGTGGGTGGAGCGAGGACATGAAATTGAAGGAGAGCACATGCACTCCAGCGTTCATACGAAGGGAAGTACGTGAGAGTGGAGCGATTGAGACAAAATAAAATAAGGGAGCGGTAATGTGAATGTTGAATAAGCTGGAAGCCTGAAACCGTCTGCCCGCTCCCATGTGCACAGGTGAGCGTGTCGTTCTGTTCTTTGATTGCCAAATTGAAGATCAGATACGCCAAATGCAGGCAGATCGCCCATTCTTGAGACTTTCGGCGTAGTACTTGTTGCCCAGTCTGTACTGTTTCGTACGACGAGAATGAGGATGGACAAAGTAGCGTATTCATTACGCTCTGACGTATAAATGTCAAGCTCAGGTATATTGAAATTTTAGTTTTTATATTATTTTCACAGAAACGTTTCACAATTATCTTTATGTTGTAATCAGTCAAGTACTTATGGTATTGACTATTCCCAGAGTAAGGAAAAAATTGAAATTTAATGTTGCAACAGTTAGTATATATATGGGTTTAGGTTTGTTGGTGGATTGGCAAAGTCACTTTCTTTTTTTATTTTGTACTTTGGAAAGTCTCAGATTCAAATCTAAATATTTAACTTATTATGGAAGGACCAGCTAATTAGGATTTTTCAGCAAAGTGGTCATGTAATGCAACAGCCCTGACAATGTAAACCAAAACAGTTATGAAAGTTGAACCTTTAAATAAAAAACAACAAAAAAAAAACCAAAATGATCAACCACATCATTCAATATTACCTAAAAACTGCTTATTACTGGACATATCTCACAACTCATATATAATATAATTTTTTTAAAATATTTATATTAATATTTCAGCTTTATAAAATAATAATAATTTAATTTAAAATTAGAATATAATCAATCATATTTTAAATATATTTTAAATATTAATGTATACGATTTCTATAACAAGTGACCTCTTTACTCAATAATTTCATACTTATATCATAACACTTTTATTTAAAATGTTTCCAATTAATTTATATAATCTAAACATAAAATTAATAATTTAAATATAATTGAATACATTTTAAATAAATATTAATTATTAATGTATATGATTTTTTTTTTTTAAATAATGTTAAGTGTTATATTATTAAATTCAAATTATTACTTTAATTTGATATATAATTAATTTTTTAATATATTTAAAAAAGATGAAATATTTTAATATATACTTATATATTTTATAATATTAATATATTATGGTCTTCATCAATTCAAATATATATTTGAAGGTTACTTTCCACTTTTATTCAATATAATTTAATACTTCTTTAATATATATTATTAATTTTTCTCTTTCTCTCTTTTTAATTAATATCTTATAAGCAATTACCTAATCTTCACCTCTTTTTTCCAGTTGTAATTATTATCCTATAACATATATTCTTTTAATATTTTTTATTAATTTCTTATTAACACCTATAATTAAATAATTTCTTTCATTATCTCATTTCCACTTTTATTTAATATAATTTAGTACCTTGTTAATTTATATTATTAATTTCTTTCATTTTCTAGATTTAATTTAATACCTTATTATCATAACTTAATACTTTCTTTCATTTTACCCTATAACTAAATATCTAATTTTCATGGCTTTTCATTTTTTTATTTTCCATCTTTAATTAATACCCTATCATTATTATAATTTAATACTTTATTAATATTTATTATTAATTTTCCTACCTAATATTGATTTCTTATTAATACCTATAATTAATTACTTTGGTTCTCTATCTTACTTTTCTTCAGAATTTTTTTCTTTCATAATTTAGTACTTTCCTTCTTTTTTCCATTATCTATCTTTTTATTCAATTCTATCTGTTACAACCTCAACATCTCCCTCCTATATTTACAACCTCAACACTCTTTTCCAACTCATTAAGCTTCTCATGTCCCCCGTGATCCATCTTAGTCCCATATTGATAAGTGTCGAGAGGGATTATATCTCTCTAGKTGCAAACCCTTTTTTAAATGCAAAACTCAAGGAAAATTTAAAGGTTTGTACCTAGAGAGATTCCATCCCTCTCTTTGTGCTTAATAGATTCTGTGTCCTTTATAGATTCACCATTAAGATTAATTTTTTATATAACAAATCACCTTAATTTTATGCTTATACCAATTTTACTTTTACATTAAAATGTTTCTAATTAATTTATATAATCTAAATCTAATTATACCAATTTTACTTTTACATTAAAGTGTTTCTAATTAATTTATATAATCTAAACCTAAATGGACCTAACCATATAACCTGGAATATGGTGAACTTCAACCAAAATATTATTTTAATATTTTAAACATTGATTAAATTTCCATAAATGAAGTTGACCATATAACCTTGAATATGGTGGACTTCCACCAAATTATTATTTTAATATTTTAAAATTATTTTCACTTATAAATTATATGAAAATTTCCATAAAAGTAATGATAAGTTATAACATATTACATTGTAATATATTATAATATATATATTTTTTTTAGAATAAGATGGATTTCCACCAAATTATTATTTTAATATTTTAAAATTAGTTTTATTTATAGATTATATGAAAATTTCTAAAAAAAAGAATATTTTTTTAATAATTAAAAGGAAATTATTTTCTTACTCGTAAAAATTTTGGAAATAAATTAATAGATTAAAATTTTCATTTTCATAATAATATAAAATATTTTTAAAATAAAATAACTAGTTATTTGTTTTTATTAAAACAATAAAAAAATACATTTTTAATTAAAAATTACTTTTATTTAATTAAATTCTATGTTATAGATTATGATTAATGTGCAATAAAGATTCTAAACGATGTTGAATTTATTTGTCCAATTAAAATATGTATTGTTGTTGAATTTCTATATACATTAACTTATTAACTTATTGTGAAGTTTTTTATAATAAAAAAGTGACTTTATAACAAAAATTTTAAAGATTTATATTATAATTTTATAATAAAATTTTCTGAATTTATTTGCTCAATTTATAATAAAATTTTGAAAGATATACATTATAACTTTATAATAAAATTCTCTGAATTTATTTGCCCAATTAAAATATGTATGTATTGTTGTTGAATTTCTAAATACATTAACTTACTTTAAATATTTTTATAAAAAAAAAATTTGATTTTGATTTTTATTATAATTTTATAATAAAACTTTTAAATTATAAGTATAAATATTTTTTTAAATATTTTTAAAAAATAAAAATAAATAACTCAAACAAGCATATTAAAAAAGCTATAATTTTATCAAAATAATTTTAATTACAAATCATTAATTAAAACAAAAAATATATTTATAAAAATATATATTAAAATAAAGAAGCTACACATGATAAAATATTACACTTTTTAAAATTAGAACTTAAACTATTTTTAAAACAGAGGGTAATATGAAAAGCTAAATAACATATATCAGTGATAGGGATTCACATTAAAAAAACTTTGAGGAATCAATTCATAATATTATATAAGATATTTTTTTTAATAGGATTCACATTAACAAAAACTTTTATGAACCAATTCATAATATTTTATAAGATATTTTATATAACAAAATAGGTTTGGGGAAAATAAATTTCAAAAACATTTCAAAGATTATTATATGAAAATTTTCAAAAAGTATATTATTTTATCATAATCTTTTTAATAGATAAAAGTGGAAAATAATTTCCTTAAACTTCTAATCTTCTATAAAAGTTGAGCTCGATTGGTGTCAATTATTTTGTTATCTCGGAGGTGTCCAATAATGGTGGAAAATAAGGCCAAAGAAGTTCCACAATGAACACTAGCTACAAGCTAAGGAAGGGGGAAGCTTGAGCTCAAAATCATTATCACCCACAACCTTAGTGATGGTGTAAGGTCCATAACAGAGTGGATGCATCTTTCGATGAGGCCCAGCAAGGCGTTCTTTCTGCAAGTGCATCCAAACTTTGTCTCCTACCTGAAATTGGTGTGGCACCTAGTGTTGATCATGGCGTTGCTTTTACTTAGCATTGGACTTCTGTAAAATATCCTGAACCTGCTATAGGATGCGTTGAATATTCTCAATGAAATGGGTGGCTTTGTCAACTCTAGTTGGATCCTGCGACGAGTCTTCCTGGGTGGCTACAAGGGGTAGTGCAACATCCATGGGACCCAATGGTTGAAATCGAAACCCCAACTGGAAGGAGCTATGGTTGGTTGAGCTATGTATGGCTCTATTGTAGTTTTGTTGAACACGAGAAAGACTCTCATCCCAAGTGTGGGGGTTCTTGGAATTGTACATGCACAAGATGTACACTATCATCTGGTTGACGACCTCAGTTTGGCCATTCGTTTGGGGGTGGAAGGTAGTGGACTTGGTGAGCTTAGTGTCCAACAGTGACCAGAGGCTCGACCATAATGTGTTGAGGAACTAACTGTCCCAATCTGTGATAATGGTTTGTCATATCCCAAAGTGTACCCACACTCATTTAAAGAAGATCTTGGTAGTGGCCTCTGTTATGATGCTCTTTTTGCAGGCGGTCAGAATCACCATCTTGGAAAAGCAATCAACAACCACAAAAACAAATCCATTTCCCCACTTTGTGGAGGGAAGGCCCAACATGTAGTCCATTTAAATGGATCCTCAGGGCCTATCAGGGGTAGGAAAAGTAGTGTACATGCCTTGTTTCTTATTGTTCGGTTTGGAAATAACGCAGGCAGTGAAGGACCAAATATACTTGCTGACATCCTCTTGAAGTTTTGGCCTGTAGAAATGTCGTTGCAACACTGCCACTGTATTTTCCATGTCGAATTGTCATGCCATATGACTGTAGTGGGCTTCCCAAATTATATTTTCTCACTTTCTTAATGGAACGCAGAGATGGCCCAGATGGCACAACAGTCCGTCCTGAAGATGGAAATTAGTGACAGTTCTGTGTGCACCCAACATTTGGTAGGTGTTGGCGAAGTCAGAATCTGTCTCATAGAAGTGGGGCCATCCGAAGGTATCATGACCACAAGAGTCTAGAACTATGGTGAGTGTCGCGACTCAAGGTCAGTTGAGGAAATCAACGACTCAGTTGATACTTCTTGTTTTATACTTGATGTTGAGGTGAAATTGCTGCAAATATGTGGACCACTTCTAATGGCGATCTTTCTGCAATTTTCCTCATGTGGAAGTGTGGATGATTGTCTCCTTCCTGTTTATGTAATCCCTCCAATGGCAGTAGGCTTTCAAAAGGGAGTACATTTCTTTGTCAAAATTAGGTTACTTATGAATGACATCTGATAGTGTCTCACTATGATAGGCCATGGGGTGGTCATGTTGAGTGATGAATGTGTCCACAACATAGTCTGAAGCAATTTCCTCGATCTCAAAGGGTTCTTTGTAGGTCAGGTAATGAAATCATTGGTGATGAGCACAAGCGTTGCTTCATATCATCGAACACTTTCTGTTGGGATAGGCCCCACAAAAAAGTTTCCTTACCACCGCCCCTGGTTATTTGAATAAGGGCCCATGCAATATGGGAGAATCCCAACATGAACCTGTGATAGAAATTGGCCAGGCCTAAGAAGCTTTGAAGCTCAGTGAGTGTGGTTGGCACTGGCCATTCACAGATGACTTTGATCTTGGCTGGATCAACATGCACACCATGCACATCAACAATGTAGCCTAGGTAATGGACCCTGTCCATGCCAAAGGAGCATTTTTCCAAGTTGGCATATAGTTTGTGTTGTTGCGGAGTGTGCATAAGTTGTTGAATATGATGCAAGTATTCTTCCCAAGTCTTCTTGTAGATGAGAATGTAATCCAGATACACAACCACAAAAGAATTTCTGAAAGGCCAGAAGATATCGTCCATCATCCTCATGAAATTTGTTGGGGCATTTTTCAAACCCAAGGGCATGAACAACCAATCAAAAATACCTTCGTTTGACTTGAAGGTAGTTTTCCATACATCTATTTGTTCTATTGAGACCTGATGGTAGCCAAAATTCATATCAATATTACTAAATTATTTGGTCCTCTTGAGCTGATCAAGGAGATCGTCAATTCAGGGAATCGAGTATCTGTTCTTGATTGTGATTTTATTTAGGGCTCGGTAATCAATGCAGAGTCGCCAAGTCCCATCCTTCCTCTACACCAACATGATTGGGATTCCACAAGGTGATGAGATGGGTCAGATGTGCCCCTTGTGGAGCAGTTCTTGGATTTGATGCCTTATCTCTTCATTTTTTAGCAGAGAGTGGTGATAGACTGGCCCATTGGGAAGTGGTATGTCGGGGATCATATTGTGGGATGATTGACCTGACAATGTACAGGTACCCCAATAGGTGATGAGAATATGTATTTGTATTCTTCCATGACCTTATCCACTTTATTTTTCTGCATGAAGAGGTTGGCTGCGAAGACCCTGGATGTGGTCACAACCTTTATCTCACTCTGAGAGCGAATCATGAAGAAGACAAACTTCTCGGTCTGAGAAATGACCATCATGCATTGCTTGGTAGATATCAAGGATATAGCATTAGGTGTGACTACTTCGTGTATCCTGTACAATTTCTTGTTGAAAGTAATAATAACACTACGAGGCCTAGACTCATATACAACATGATGTTTCCATAAATAAGGTTGGCCGAAAAGAACATAAAAAACTTCAAGGGGAGAAACATCACATAATACCTCATCTTTGAATGGCTTGATGTTGTATGAGAGGCAAAACTTTTGGATGATGTGAAGATCGCTTCCTTGATAGAGTCATCTGATGGTGTAGGGTTGTGGGTGTGACATTGTCGGTAGGGCTAGACGCTTGATGACCTCAGATGAGATGAGGTTTCTATAGCTACCACTATAAACGATGAAGTTCAACAAAGTGCCTTTCACCCACATTTGTGAATGAAAGAGGCACCTTCATCTGGCTCATCACGTTCACTGGGTTGGATCTGTGTGGTAGCAATGGTGGTACTGGGTTGCGCATCAATGATTTGTCTCCTCTTTTCTGGTTCTGACTCAGAGTCAGAACCCACATCTTATTCATAGGCTTTTACCTCAGCCACCAATGAATGCTTTGTTTTGAAATCAATAGTGTTGTTCTAGGGGATCTTATGGAAGCCACACCCCTTCCTTATATTTTTCTTCATCTTCCCATTTTCATTATTTTCTTGTGTCTTGGACTGGTTTTCCTAAGGTTTCCCATATTTTCTCTATCCTTTGTTTTGTGGCTTGGGGATACCCTTCCCTGCTTCTTTTGTGAGGGTTTCCCAGACCCAAACTATCATGTATTTTGTTTAAGCCTCTGCTTGATTTTGATGACGTATCGATAGGCTGCGCCCAAGGATGAGATGTCCAAAAAATCTATTTAAGTCTGGATCTATAAATGCATACTATCGTAGTACTTGAGCACCATATGTCGCTTAAAATATTTGATACCTATATTGGTGCGTAAGGTATGGAAGACATTGGTGAACTTTCGTACAATTTGTTCTCTTTCTTGTCGCAGTGTGGTCCATCTTCTATACAAGTCACCATAGCTTCCAACAGAGAAGTATTGTTCCTTAATAACATCCATGAAGGAACCCCAAGTGAGTGTAACTGAAAATAATATGGAACACTCTATTTCTTTTTTCTCACAGAAGGTCTTCCACCAATCTTAGACATGGGGGACAACCTTAATGAGTGCAAATGTAATATTTTCTTTATCAGAAAAGTTGTGGACAAAAAAATACCCTTCTAGAAGGTTTAACCATTTATCTACAACATCTGCATTTATTTGACATTAAAATATAGGAATATCAAAATTGATCTATACTTTGAAGGGGGTGGCACCTCCGCTTGAGGTGGATGCGTTGTTTGTCAGCAGTCGTCGAAGGATTTGTGCAAATTTTTCCATAATCTCGTTCCTCTGTCGCTCAAGGGCTTCCTCGAGCAACATTTTTAAAGGTTCTCTTGTCCCTTCATCTTTATTTTCTCCCACCATGGAAGTTTTATTGGGAGTGCAAGAGTAGATTTCCTCAAGAGAAATAAGCTCGAGACCCAACTCTCTATACTCTAATTGCGTTGAGGACATGCATTAAAAAAATGGCAAGTTGAAGACCGCTCTTATACCATTGATATGGATTGGAACGAAATGAAACCAAAGATTTAGGAAAGTAACACATATACATAGTGAACAATAACAAAGATATAGTAAAACTTGACTTCTATTAAATAAGAAATATGTTGAAAACTGTAAAATGCAGATTGAAGACTAGCTTGCTAGAATGGTGCCAGCTTATCTCTGAGAAGAGATGTGATGGCTATGCTCATTCGCAAGAAGATGAGTACAATGAGGCTTTGAAGTCATTTTTACAATAAATTTGAATGCCAAAACCCTAGACATCCAAAAACCTAGCGCTAGGATATGAAGCGCCAAAATTCATGTGGGCCCCATTGGGGTAAGTTAGTACATTAACTTCTCGGGGTCGTAACTTTTACATACGATATTCGTTTAGGGCACACGATAGCTCATTGGAAAGGTATGTATGAGGAGCTTCATTTACGGGGATCAGTGAGAGGCTTAGGCTCTCATTGAGGTGCTCGATCTTGAAAAAACATCGTTTAGGCCCTTAAAATGGCCCCAGAAGTTTGGGAACCGAAAAACTGCTAAAAATAGTTAGTTTCCAAAAAAATGTTTTGAGCCAGTTGGACAAGGTGGATGGCCACTGAGATCCTATTGGATCAGTTGTTTCCTTGGTTTGGAAAATGAATGTGTTGCATCTTTCTAACTAGATTTCCCAATACACTACGTGAAGCAGATCTCTATGATCCTTAAGCAATGGTTCCTCAAACTAGTGCTACATACACAAAAATAGAGTATCATATTGCCAATATACCTTATGTCCAAATAGAGTAGAAACCTCTAACCAAACTTCTCTAACATAAGGGCATTTAACTAACAAATGATTAACAAATTTCTCATCCAATTTACACAAAGCACATATATTGATTCCTTTCCATCTTTATCTTTGCAAGGCATCACAAGTTGGAATTTTATTATTTTATGTTATCCACATAAATATTACAATTTTCATTTGATCTTTTACCTTCCAAATTGGCTTCTTCCACCACCCTCTCTCTTTTCAATCCTCCCTATGAAACATTGGAATATACCCTAGCTAATTAGTATTATACTAATATCATATTTCTTGATGAAACTAAAACACCCTCCCCATAAAATATTCTAGTTGCACTCTATTTTAACCCTTGAACGAAATAATTCTAGGCTATACCATCATTACCATCCAAACCTAGTACACTATCTATTTTCCAACCTTTCTACCATAATGAAGTAGATTGTGGATATGCTAAATCTATTATGTAAAAATACTTTGTAATTCATGATGCTACCAACTTATATGGAAGTGTATATAATTATCATCACCTCTTACCGAAGGGTTGATCCCTATTCTTACCTTTGCACCATTATCAATCCCAAAAAATAACCAATTACCTAACGAAGGAAATCATAACACCAATGCTTTCCAATTTTTGATATGTTAGTGATTTATTTGTTTGAGGTATGAATCCATTCTTCCACTAATAAAGGGAAATATATTTTTGAATAATTACCTTTTTTTCATAAGCTTTTAAATATTAGGATTCTCTATAAAATCTTTACTACCAAACATTTTCCAAACTAATCAATATCCTTTAAATCCCGCCCTAGCCCTCATATTTTAGCTTCATTATCAGGGATGATTTTAGGGGCTATATTTAGCTCATGGGATAATTTTCCATGGTTTTTCCCCAAAAAATATTCGTCATTCTAAAAATGATTCTCCCAAATTATATAGGATAGAATTATTTTACCTTGAAAATCGCCAAAAGTTTATATAAACTATATAAAATCCTTAAAAATTTGAATATTTTTACAAAAATATCGCCAAACATTTATTGTTGGCATATAAAGGATTAGTAATATTTGCCAAAGTTTATAAATTTCAAAATAATTTTCTATCCTTAAAATCATCGTTGTTCATTATCCTTCTCCATTTAACCAAGAACCCTTAAAAACCCTTTTTTTATGCCCATAAAAAATCAAAATGTATTCCTAATATTTTCCAACACCATGACTAAACACATGACATAACTAGAATATAAATGTGAGTACATCAAGATACACTCAAGTACATATTATACCCATGCCAATCTACACCTCTTGAAAGCCACATACGTTGTCACTCTTTCTCACTCTTTTTTCAACATTTCAATAAAGCCACATCTAATCTCTTCTTCCATAATCATTAGGAAAAACCTAAATATCCCTTTAGCTAGGTTGGAGATATCCCATTACATGAAATTAAGGATTTATGATACCCTCAATTACATATTAATCTACCCCTCTTGAAATCACATAAGTTCTCACTCTATTTCAACATTTCAATAAAGCCACATCTAATCTCTTCTTCTTCCATAATCATGAGGAAAAATTTAAATATCTCTTTACCTATGTTGGAGATATCCCATGCCACATCCAATCTCTTCTTCCCTTCTTCCATAATCATTAGGAAAAACCTAAATATCCCTTTACCTATGTTAGAGATGTCCCATTGCATGAAATTAAGGATTTATGGGAGTTTACCTCCATTTGAGTGAAAATACTGTATAAATCCAAAATTGTAAATATATTTTACTACCTCCCTCTAAGGCCCATTATAATGGTAATCCTTCATGTCATGACAATATATTAATAAGAAAATGAATGGAGACAGGAGAATCCTTATGAAGGATCCTTGATCGTTTGAAGAAGCTAGAGGTAGGTACATTAATAAGTATTATGAAAAAGACTAAATATAAACAACCCATAATCCATCACAAGGTTCAATTACATGTATTAGACTAAGCATTTGATATAATCAATTAACTCGATCATAATCTTTTGATAAATCCAACTTGATCCCATAACATTAAGTATTTTTTTCTTTTCTAATATGCATCCCTTCTCTAACCACTATAGTATAGTTGCATCATGGCTTTGTCTATGACAAATGAAACCAAAATTTTCTCTAGATATGTGTTTTGAGAAAAATATATTTAGTCTCTTTGTACTAATATTTGATATGATCTTGTAAATCTCCTTAAAAGATGTTGGAGAGTCATTTTTCAAAATTAGTGTTATAAAGGTAGAGTTGAAAACACGTAACATTTAACTATAGAAACATGGTTCCTCTACCGTTCTAAGTAAATCCTTTAATAAATCATAAAAACACAAGTAGGAAATAATGTTCCATTGATTAGGGTCCATGCTTTTATCCCTTTGAAATAATTTCATCACTACTCTAAGTTCCTCTTTAGATATCTTCTTCGTTAATCTTCACTTTTTTTTATCAACTATCTATCTTAAAAAATATGGAAACTTGATTATATTCTAAGCTATATTAGCTCTAATTGGTTCTTAATACAATGATATAAAATGGAAGACCTCCAAAGCAACTATGAATTGAAACCTCATTACTCTCCTCCCTTTAATCTCTTTCATACTTTGCATAATTTTGAAAAAAAAACATATTTTGTTCACTTTGAGACAACCATATTGCCCTTCTTTTCAATCGGCATTTTTCTTCTTCCCATTCCATAGTTCTTCTACTGGTACCTTCAAAATCCTTGATCTTGATATTTTCTTCCTTGGAGAACACCCCCGAGTTGTTTTTCTCATGTATCTACTATTTTCATTTCATCTTATGTCAATTACTATTGAGAATTTCCTACTGGTACCTTCCAAATCCTCGATCTTGATCTTTTCTTCCTTAGATAAAACCCCCGAGTTGTTTTTCTCATCTCTCTGTACTATTTGCATTTCATCTTATCTCAATTATTATTGAGAACTTATTCTTTTTAACCTAATCTATTATAGTCCTTTTTACTCTTTTAAGGTATTCGGATAATTGATACATGGGCAAATACATGAAGCTCTTCCATGCTTTTATGTAGGATGAGTGGGTGAAAAATATCTACGTGAACCCTAGATTGAGGTAAATATCTAGCACTCAATCAAGGTATTAATATCTTCATTAAGAAATTAAAGAATCCCTCTATTGATAGTTGGTCATAGATCCARTAGAACCTCGTTAAGGTCTCGATGAGGGTTRATTAAGCCCTTGATCAACGTATCGAGTTCGATTGAGGATTAGGAATTCCATCGAGGTGTCAATTTTGATTGAGGTCCCAAAATTTYATGTAGACATCCAAAGGCTACAAATAATTTTATTTATTTTCATAGTCATAAAGTGCACCAAAACCTTGATTGGCTACAAATAATTTTATTTATTTTCATAGTCATAAAGTGCACCAAAACCTTGATTTAGAAAATACCTTTGTCCAAAATTTTACACACATATTGCATGACAAATTGTGACCAAGTGGACACATTGACAAATCCATGTAAGAGGTAGGTTAKGGTTGTTATTGTTGTTRTTRTTAWTAWTAWTAWTAWTAWKAATAATAAKAAGAAGAAGAAGAAGAAGAAGAAGAAGAAGAAGAAGAAGAAGAAGAAGAAGAAGAAGAAGAAGAAGAAGAAGAAGAAGAAGAAGAAGAAGAAGAAGAAGAAGAAGAAGAAGAAGTAGTAGTAGTAGTAGTACAATTAATCTAACTTATCTATCTTTTCTATTTAAATTTTATAAATCAACGATATTTATGTTATTGGTTTATTTCAACCATGTGTCAAAACCATGTGTCAACAAGTAGAAATGATGTTTGATTTTTGTCAATTCTCCAGTACTGAAGAAGAAGTAAAATTAATCTAACTTATCTATCTTTTCTATTTAAATTTTATAAATCAACGATATTTATGTTATTGGTTTATTTCAACCATGTGTCAACAARTAGAAATGATGTTTGAWTTTTGTCAATTCTCCARTACTGCATGAAGAWTTAAAAAGTTATTAACTACTATTTTTATTTTCAACCATACACCTGCAGGCATAAATGCTCTCATATTTTATTTTTTCAGTACTCTAATAATGCACATAGGATTGATAATTATGCACTGATATATGGTTGAAAATAAAATTAGCATTGTCAACATTTTTTTAACTTGTTTAATTTAGAATAATTGATTGGAAATGTTTATATTGCAAATTTCATTTTAAACCATATAATAATAATAAGAAATGATTCCATATTTTTTTCCATTCCTATGCTAACACATGGATGATGGATGATTCGAGATGAATAGTAGATATATGGATGAAAATAAAAATAAAAACATGTAAGCATTCCTATGCTAACAAATGGATGATGGATGATTCGAGATGAATAGTTTATATATGGATGAAAATAAAAATAAAAACATGTAAGTATTGCTAGGTTTGTGTTCCATTCTTTTATTTTAAATTGATTGAATGGCAAGGTAAAAGGTTCATTTATATAATTGATATTTTTTTTAATGGTCATTCCTTTGGGTGCACTACAAAATGTATGTCATCTCTATGTGATACATGGAGCTCTAAATAGTCATAGGATTGTGCTCCCAGGCAACCTATGTTAGTGCCTCCTTTGACAAGTATAAGTATAAGTGATTTTTTATCATTATTTGAATAATATATATATTTTTAATTTCGTGGGGATCCCACCATCTAGAAATCTAGGGACACCCAATGATCTTGAAAGAAGAAATGTACATTACCTTCATCCACTTCCCGTCCATCATAAGCTGGTGAGGAGGTACATGACACATGTACTTTGTGGAAATTGTTGTTAACTCATAGATATCTTTACTTTTGAATATTTGATTTCACAAAGAAACATGAATTTTAATGTATGTACTTTTTTTTTTAAAACTTGC
Organism: Picea sitchensis; assembly: GCA_010110895.2. Taxonomy (NCBI): domain Eukaryota; kingdom Viridiplantae; phylum Streptophyta; class Pinopsida; order Pinales; family Pinaceae; genus Picea; species Picea sitchensis. The sequence continues at coordinate 35,042 of SNQJ01S0014895.1, read as the reverse complement.
AAATATTCCTAGTGTAACAAGGTCATCCTATGTCTTTTTGGCCATGGGAAAATGACATTGCATGCATTATCTTAGAGGTGATTTTGGATAGACCCAATGGTTACGTAAGGAGATCGTAATCATTTAGGTTGACAGTGCCTGTAACATCCCCATTATAATCCCCAATTTAATTAATGCTTATGTGGATATATTATGTGGCTATGACCAAGTGATGTAATATGTGAATTGTATTTCAATATTTAATAATAAAAATGGGATGACAACTGCTAAGGGGACATCGAAAAAATATATGGGCTAAATTAATCCACAAGAGAAGGAAGTGTCTACGATAATGGCCAAGAGGGGTCAAAGGGGGATTGACCAATGTATATTAATTCAACCCATTTTTCCTAAACTTGCTTATTGTATATGAACCTTCCACTTTATGATTGAGTGCTCCCAAATCTAATCATTGAAAACATGTAAGAGGGTGGGTGTAAGTGGTCACATCCAAGAGTTATTGGGCACATGGGGGTTGAGTACAATCATCTTGGGGAAGAGTGTAAGTCAAGAAAGGAAAGTCAAAAGAGAGGAAATTCGTATGGGTTGGGACAAAAGTTTTCATAAGTCAAGTTTGTGCATGGGAAAAAATGGGAGAGAGAAATAAAGAGAGCATGGAGTTGGTGCAACCATGGAGGGAGAAATATGGAGCGTAGCTGGAGCATAACTGGAGCGAATTCGAGCTAGAGAAATGAAGAGCCAGGTTGGCAGGCCTCAAGAGTGAACTCCTGTGTGAGTTTCACTAAAC